>VDFB02227219.1:146545-158567 GCA_007258455.2 Sequoia sempervirens | reverse complement strand
ATCGAGTCGCTTTAGAAGCTTGTGTACAAGCCTGTAATGAAGGACGTGATCTTGCGCATGAAGGTAATGAAGTGATCTGCGAAGCTACTAAATGGAGTCCTGAACTAGCTGCCGCTTGTGAAGTATGGAAAGAAATCAAATTTGAATTTGATACGATTGATCGCTTGTAATCAAGTGACTTTTGTCTATTTGGTCCCTTAATCAAATCGAACTCGGCCCAATCTTTTCTTTTAAGATTGAGCTGAATACCGAATGGATGGGAATAGATAATTTGGCTAGAAAAAAGGGTTTACCTCTCGATTTTCTGGATTATTCGATTGGGTCGGTGGATCAGTAGATCCAGGCCCAGGGGGAAAGGGGCTTCAATCTCTTCTAGCCCGTGCCCAAAGTGGGCTAAAGATCATGTTATCTTTCACAAATTAAATCCTCATGATTGAATGGATTTGTCAAATCTATTGTAATCTAATAAAAGCTAATTTTGACTCGGCTTTATCCGGAGCTTTAAGAATAAAGTAATAAAGTAAAAAAAAGGTACAATAGCGTATTGTCTAAATAGAAATAGATATTTTTTTAAGTCCATTGTTCATTATTTTTCAATGAATCATCGTGAATTCATTGGACAGATCAGAAAGAACCTGATGGAGACTTCATTTTCTGTTTTGATCAGAAGCGGATTTTAACTGCTCAAGGAATCAAATGTATGTATGTAAAATATATTACATATACTATATACATATATATGTATATATATACTATAGCTATTTGAACAAATAAATCAATTACGACGATAAGATCGAATGTATTCTCGATTAAGTCGAGTTAGTCAGATAGATAAATTTATTTTTTCGAAAAATACAAAAAAGATCTTTTTGCCCAAGATCTAAAAAATGGAATAAAAATGAAGCAAAATTTGTATTTTATCTGTTCAAAGTTGTACATTAATAATATCTAGAAAAAATATAGGAAAATGTGTGAGGAAAACAAGGATTCTAAATATATCGAAACAAAACCCGTAGAAGACAGATTCAATTCAGAACGTTTTAAGCATTTGTGGTTTTTGTGCGAAAATTGTGAGACCCTTCTCTATAAGAAATCTTTAGTAGAACAAAAAGGTGTTTGTGCAGAATGTAGAGCTACTCTGCAAATGACTAGTTCAAAGCGAATTGAACTTTTAATTGATAATGGCACTTGGCGCCCTATGGCCGTGAATTTATCTACGATAGATCTTTTAGAGAAAAAAAATATGATGTTTGACATCAAAATGGTTCAAAAGGTCTCATTTTTATTGTACAAAATAATTTATTACAAATATTTTTACAAAGAGTTTTTTAAAAAGAGTTTTTTAAATACTAAAGCATTGAAAACATAAGTAGCATACAACAATACTCTTGTTAATATCCTTAAGGTTGTATTAGAAAAGAAATTCATAAAATATTTGAATTTAGGTGCAAAAGAAACTATTATGATACTGCAAGACATTATTGGTACAGGTTTGAAAATAATTCAATTTGTACTTCTTGAAATACATAAAAGAATAAAAGATGAATTACATAGGTTTGCACTTTTCAATAAAGCATTATTTAATGACGAAATGTCTAGGTTTCTTCCTAAAAATTCTTCGAAAGATAGGGGGAATGACGAGTTTGACATCAATTCTATGGGTTTGGAAGAAATGGTGCGTGAAATTGAAGAATTCCTAATTTTTGAATTGCTAATAAAATTAAATAAACAATTAGCCCACTTAGTAGAACAACTACAAACACAAGATAAGTTGTTGAAATTAGTGGCGGTAAACTTAGTCAAACTAGCACTTTATTTTTCGGAAGAAAAAAGGAAAACAAGAAAAATAAAAAAAAATATTTCCTTTTTATCCCGGAAATTATCCAGAGACAGATTACTTTTTATGGCTGTGATTTAAACATATGGTGATCTGTTTGATGGAAACATATCTGGTCTTGAAAAAATTCAAATATTGGTTTAAAAATCATTGTTGTGGTTTACTCAAAGGAGAAGAATCTTCTCGTTTTGGTTATGGTATTCTAGTCGAATACCAAAAAAAACAAGATCACTACTAGTGTTATCAGATGATATAGGATTACCTGGATCAGATGATACAGGAGGACGTGGATCAGATGATAGAGGATCAGGTACAGGATCAGACGGATCTGTTCTCAGAGGATATCATGTCGTATGAGATGGATGAGGTACAGGATTACCTAGATCAACTGATAGATAATCAAACGGATCAGATGATAGAGAATCAGTTGAATCAGACGATAGAGTCTCAGATGATAAAGGATCAGGATGATAGAGATCAGATGATAGAGGATGAGACACAGATGGAGGATGAGATAATACAGAGTTACCTGGATCATCTGATACAGGATGATCTAGTCAATAGTAGAAATTACCTGGACATCTGATACAGGATGATCTAGTCAATAGTAGAAATTACCTGAGCATCTAATACAGGATGATCTAGTCACTAGTAGAAATAGTGTGCATTTTTTCCAGTATTATGATATCCTAGGTCATATTGATTATGATTATCGACTCTATATTACAAATAGTGAGTTTTTTCACCAAATAGAGAATCTCTACCTTCATCACAAGAAGAATGAAAAAGATTGTGACAACAGTTTATTTTCATATACTGAAGATACTAAGAGTATTTATTTCTATTTACTAGAGATAATGAAAGAGTTTTCTATATTAGCACTAGATAGCAAAGAAAAAATTTGTAAGAAAAAAGAGACTTATATAGAAGATACTGAAGATATTGAAGATACTGAGGATATTGAGGAAGAATTTCCTTTAAGTTATCGCTCTTTAACTAAATAAGAAAAAGAGTATGTCGATGCTAACGTAAAACTAATAAAGCGCACAATTAATCTAGGAAAGGAAGAATTTATAGAAATAGAAGAACAATCTTATGAAGATTATAACATTTCCTATAAAAAAGAAACAGGTTTATCTGACGCTATTCAAACAGGCATAGGTGAAATAAATGGTATGGTTGTCGCACTCAGAGTTATGGATTTTCAATTCATGGGAGGCAATATGGGCTTGGTAGTGGGTGAAAAAATAACCCGTTTAATAGGTTATGCTACTGATAATCTTCTTCCATTAATTCTCGTATGTGCTTCTGGTGGAGCGTGCATGCAAGAAGGAAGTTTTAGCTTTATGCAAATGAATAAAATAGTTGTTGTGTTGCATACACATCAAAAAGAGAATAATTTACTATATATTTCAGTTCTTACATCTCCTACAACTAGTGGAGTCACTGCTAGTTTTGGTATGTTGGCTAATGTCACGATTGTCGAGCCTAATGCATGCCATTGTAATTTGTAGGTAAAAGAGTTATTGAGCAGACATTAAACCAGATAGTAGATGATGAAGATCAAATATCTGATTCTTTATTTGATTTTGGAATGTTTGATACCATGGTTCCACGAGCTCTTTTAAAAAAAGTTTTGAGCCAGATAATCGAAATATACCCGTTGACTAATATGTTGGAGGAATAATTCATTTTATTATAAGATTCCCAAAAACAAGTCTTGATCCCTTAAGAATTATTTTTTGGGGATCAAACTTATGCATAAAGTTTTGAAATTATGTAGAGGTTTTATCCTTTTTTTAGTCTAAATTTATATATACTAAAAATAATGTAAGTGTTTATAACACATTCTATGTATAATTAGAAACATATTTCTAATTATAGTAGAAATAATCTATTTATAATAAATTAATTGTATTCTTTATTATACAATAGATTAACATAATTTCAATTTATTTATATACATCTGTAATTCATTTACAGAATAAGAATTTTTTTAATTTAAAACTTATATTGGAATGAATTCTAACTAAAAAAAAATACCAGCAATAGTCATGCAAAAAAATCCATTTTTATGTTTTTCTTTTTTTTGTTTTTAGCGGTTTTGTGTAGAAAAAGTCGTCGTTTAGCTCAAACATAACAAAAAAAAAACACAAAAATGGATTTTTTTCTTACTAATAAAGTTTATATATTGTATAATACAAAAAGAATAAAAAGAATAAAAAGAATAAAAAGAATAAAAAGAATAAAAGAATAAAAAGAATAAAAAGACAAAAGTCTTATTTTCTTACTAATATATAAATAAAGGTTAAAGAGGATGAAAAAATGGCGGAAGAGAAAGAACCTTTTAAAATGGACGTAACCAACGTCCCTAAAGTGCCTTATCAAGGGCCGGAAGACGAGGAAGCAAACTGGGTCAAAATATATCACCGATTATTTTTCCGGAGATATTTTTTTTAGCTAGACCGCTAGAAAAAGAACCTGTGGATCAAATCATGAAAAGTATGATTTATTTAAATCAAGAAGATCCAACAAAGGATTTTATGTTCTTTATTCACTGTCGAGGTGGAGGAATGGTACAGGGATTCACTGTTTATGATACTATGCAATACGTAACAGGGGATGTATCTACAATAGGCATCGGGTTAAATGCTTCAATGGGAGCTTTCCTTCTACACGGGGGGACGTTTACTAAACGAGTAATGACTGAAAATGCTTCAATTATGATCCACCAACCCCATATGTCTCCTTACGATTGTCGCTCCACTTCAATAGAGGGGGGCTTCGATTCAGAGTATCTGAACGACTTGCGTGCATATATTGTGGATACTTATGTAAGTACGACAAAGCAGGATCATGAATTAATTTCCTATCTATTAGAAAGAGATATTTATATGACACCAGAAGAGGCAATAGAGTTTGGTCTTGTCGACGCAATAGGCATAGAAGGACTAGATTTTGCACCTATATCGCATGATTATAACGATGATCATAATGACCATTATTTTGGTTCTTTTGATGATAATTGTTAAGATGATGAAATTGATTAATGATTGCTCTGCGTTTGCGTAATCTACCAATCGTCGGCCTAGGGAACTTGAAGGTCGTTCCAACTTTTTCTTCTAGCATAGAAAAGCTTTGCAACATTTACAAATACAACGAATTATTATGTCCAATAGGATTTGAACCTATACCTAAGGTTTAGAAGATCTCTGTCCTATCCATATTAGACGATGGACGCTTTATTTTCATTATTCATTAAAATACTTTATCATTAACAAAAAAGTACAATTTTTTCTCCGTCCACAACGAGATTCGAGAAAGAAAGAGAAAGAATAGATATGTAAAATGGACATGAAAAATTCATGTGAATGAGAGAGATGTTGACATGAAAAAATATTTTGAATAAGGAATATGAATGAGCGGGTAGTGGGAATCAAACCCACATCGTTAGCTTGGAAGGCTATGGGTTATAGTCAACGTTGATTAATGCCTCTAATTCAAAACCAAACATGAAAATTTCATTTTATTCGGCTCCTCCATGGGAGAGAGATAGAAAGGGAGGTCATTGAAAAATGATTATTCATATAAAATAAATCTTCTTTGCGAATAAAAAATAAAATTCAATTTTCCTCTACTCCATAACATCTATGTTATTTTATTTGTAGTTCTTTCTTCCCTCTTCACTTTAGGTGAACAACCTTCAATATATAATACCTATTCACTAGATAGATGATCCCTATAGAAAGATCAGATTCAAAAATATGAATATTGGAATAACTATATAATCTTTCTAATTACTTTGTTTCCTATTTCTACTAATTGTGATCCTAGAGGAAATCAAAGTTCACTAAGCTGAAACAAAATAACGGTGACTCAAGTAAACCAAAGTCACTATTTTCTAGCTATTTTACTCCAACTTTTGATGTTCTAGCAGTCGAACATTTAGTTATGATAAGAAAGAATCTTTTGATATCCATGGATCTTTGATAGATTTGATTAGATAGATCGATCTAATCCTTGAAAACATTCTACATTCTGTTTCGCTAGGTTAAATGGAATGGAAAATATGGTCCTTTTATCATTCTTGATCCAAATTACAAGAATGTGTACAATTCCTTTCCTAAACCAGGGTATTCATAGGAGACGTTTGGAACCTCTATAGAAATAGAGTTTTTCAAAATATAGACAAGATCCTTCAACTCTTTGAATATAATGATAGAACGAATCATAATTTTACCACTAAACTATACCCGCCACAATTTCATTGTATCATATAGATCAATATTTTGTCCAATACGGAAAAATTAATTATTATATTCTAATAAGAATTTAATATAAGTTCCTATCATTATATTTCCCTATTCCCAAAAAAATAATTCCTTAGGAGATGGTTCTTTTCAAATCCCCCCCCTTAACTTAAGAGTTTTTACTTTTGTAAGAACATTCCTTAATCAATATTAAAAGTAATACCCTATTAGTTAAGTATTATTATAGTAATCATTTATAATAGATGATATGATTATTAACACATTCCTTAGAATGGTTCAAGTGATTTTGGCATAGTTTTTCTTTATGAAAGATATAGAAAATGAAAATTATGATCATTTTCATCATTTTGATCCACTCTTAGTTTTTGAAGCCTCTTTTTTACCCTTCCAATATGATCTATCCATTTTCAATATGTAAAATTTCATCCAGATTATAGCCTGAAATAGTTGGATTTATTAAAATAAAAAAAAATATAGAGGTGCTTATCTATTATCTATATAATAAAAAAAGTGATTGGAGAGGAAATAAAGAAATGATATCGGAGGGTCAAATTTTGATAGCCCTTTTAATTGCTTTTATAACAATTTATTTTAGCTTTCAGATTAGGTAGAGCACTGTATTCTTCATAATTTGTCAATTATTCTTATCTAGGAAAGATAATGGCCTGGCCAGATACTGGCCGGCTAGAGAAAGCGAAAAATCGTTTCCGAACGGAATAAAGAAATACAATTGATTCTCACAAATGTTGGTCTTTATTTAGTCAAATGCTATATTAATTTTAGATCTCCCATCTAGGAGAGATGGCTGAGTGGACTAAAGCGGTGGATTGCTAATTCGTTGTACAAACTATTTGTACCGAGGGTTCGAATCCCTCTCTCTCCGTTCAGTCACTTGAGATGACTCCTCAAAACCTATAAAAATAGGACCTTTTACAAAACCTACTTTCTAATCTTTTTTCATCACTATTCTTTACGCCCAGGATTTCGTCCTGGATCGTTCGATAGGAATCCAAAGATAAAGAGAAAAAAAATAACTACTGTGTAAACAAACAGCTTAAGAGTAAGCATTATGTAATCTCCGGGATTCTTATTAGAATTACAACGGAATAGATCATCAATTTTGTATATCATATATTGGTATTATCCGAGCAAAGAAGAAAAGAGAAACAGAATAAATTCCATTTTGAATCTTTTTTTCTTTGCTGGGGTTGAACAGGATAAATAGGAACTCGAGTACTAATTAAACTATCCTAAACAAGTTTAGGATTATCACAATCAAAGAATTGATTTATCATCTTTTCAAACAAAAAATAGAAACAAGTCTATAAATTGTCTAAAATAGAAGAAAATTTGGAATGCATAAATACAAATTCTCATTCTTACTCGTTCTTTAAATAAATATCAAAGATATATTCTCTCTAAATAGAAACAACATATTCTAATCAATACCTAATACCCCAAACTCCAACTGTGATGGAGTTGATATTGACTAATCTGAGGTATTTTGATCTGTTGAGAATAATTGATGTACCGCAAAATAAGCATCAGAGCAAGTAAAAAGAGTGTTACATCAATTTGATTAATGAAAGTGATCCAATCTAAATAGTTAGAATGTAACTATTGAAAAAATCCATTTTTTTTGTATCAAGTGAATACAAAAATGAATCAAAACTTTTTGTCAAATTATCGTTATCGAAAACTTACAGCAGCTTGCCAAGCAAAGGCTAATATAAAAAAGAATAGAGGGATAATTGGCATTACATTAACAATTGGATAAAAAATTGCATAAGCTTCGGGCAATTTGGCAAAAAAGGGGTTATTCAAATGAAAAGCGGCATCGTCTAGACAAACAGGGAGGTTGAGGATAACTGGCATTTTGATTCTCCGATGAATAAAAATGATTTAAAGGCCCAAAATTTTTTGGCCAATCAATCGAATTTCTTCGCCAAGATTATACTTTTAGTCTTCAAGTTGGAAGGGATCATTTCTTCATATAATATTTTAACCATTCTGATAGAGAATGACCAATGAATATATATTCTTGTTTCTTTTTGGGTTCCTCTATAGATAATATCTATTTATTCACTCAAGAATCTATGCCCCTCTGGTTTTCCTATGCATAATTGCATAGCACCAGATAAGAATGAATCTCTAATGAATTACAATGAAACATTGCTTTAATTTCTATTAATTAATTAAAATAAAACAACACCAATGGGGCATGGCCAAGCAGTAAGGCAGCAGGTTTTGGTCCTATTATTGCGAAGGTTCGAATCATTCCATCCTAGGTGGAATAGTATTATTTATTTCAAAAACTTGGAAAAAAAATAAGACAAAAAAAATTCGTTTTGATTTCTCATCCTTTCGTAGACTATACTTATAGAACGGAAATATGATTTCAATAAGATCTAAATAGAGAAAGGGATATTTTTGTGGTGTGGGATGGGAATACAAATAAGAACATTACATAAAAAATGCAAAAAGAATATAATGCTAATGCAAATAAAATAATTGATGGGATGCAATTATTATTTTATGATTTTCTTCTACAAGAAGGGGATATGGCAGAATCGGTAGACGCTACAGACTTAAATTTTTTGAGCCTTGGTATGGAAACTTACCAAGTGATAGCATCCAAATCTAGGGAACCCTGGGATATTTTGAATGGGAAATCCTGAGCCAAATCCAATTTCTAGAGACAATAGTTTCCTTTCCGAGAAAGGGATAGGTGCAGAGACTCAACAGAAGCTATTCTAACGAATCAACATAATTTGAATTGGATACTTTATTTACATAATTTTTCTTTTGTATTTTATTTAACGCTTGAAAAAGCATTATATATCACCAATAAACAAAAATAACGATTAGAGATTGAATTGTTCTAGGTTTTATTTTAAAAAGAATATGCCTAGCTTCAAATTGAAATTGAAGGATTCATTAAGCTTTCCAATTAAGAGCTTCTCTAGAAAAAGAGTTGTGTTTACTTCCATTTTTGGAAGTAATAATCGGACAAGGATAAAGATAGAGTCCAATTCTACATGTCAATGTCAACAACAATGAAAATTGGAGTAGGAGGAAAATCCGTTGGTTTTATAGATCATGACGGTTCGAGTCCCTCTATCCCCAGACCTCTTTATCAAAGAGGTCTGTTTTATTTTCCTTTTTTTTTATTATTTGTTAGATGTCTTAATAAGAACATAAGAAAACTTTATCACATAAGAAGTTTGAATTGTATGATCAATTTGTGTTTTCTTATGTATATATACATCTTTGTATATGTGTATGTATATAACTGTATATAACATATATGTATGTTTTTATTTGCATCATTGCTTCTACTCTTTCAAATGTTGTCTTTTACCTTTTTTCTTTTAGTTGGCAGAAGTTTGGTTACTGTGCTAGTATGATGCATAGGGGAACAACTAGGATAGCTCAGTTGGTAGAGTAGAGGACTAAAAATCCTTGTGTCACCAATTCAAATCTGGTTCCTGGCATGTATAATTTTATAAGTATGAAAAAGCCTTATTCTACTCTATCTATTATGAGTTGTTTAGAATAAGCATCAGTGATTCTATGGTATTGAATTAATAGAGAGTTCATCCAAGTTATTTCAAAGGGTGTCGTAGAGTAATAACTACTTGAAATAACTTGAACTAGAGAGCAATTTTCTCTATTTCATTCTATTTTTATCTCGTAAAGAAAAGGGTATAACTAGGCCTATTAGATAGTTTCCTATTCATCTGAAAGCTCAAAAAATGATTACTAATAGAAAGATTGAGATAAAGTAGCTTCTACCTTAGCATTATGTAAAAATAGAACTAGATCGGGATAAAGACCAATACCTGATTGGTACAAAGAGTTTGATCAAAATAAAAAGTTTGTGTGGTCTTGAATCCTTAAAATAAGGTTTTAGGACATTTGAAACTTTATATCCATAAAACATTTGACGTAACATAGATAATAAATAAATGGGAGTTAATATCATTCCAATTGTCACTATTATAGTAATAGTGATCCGAAAGGTTGAAGAATATTTATGATTAGTAATTATTCCCAAAAATATCATAAATTATGCTACAAAACCACTCATTCCTAGCAATGCAAGAGAATCCATTGAAAATATGTTGAACATAGTAAATATTTTAGGAATTGGTATAGCAATTCCTCTCATTTCATCAAGGAAAAGAGTATGTATCCTATCATAACTTTTTCCTACCAAGAAAAAAAGTGCAACACCAATTAATCCATGAGAAATCATTTGTAAATGGCTTCATTGAGCCCTGTAGATTTCATTGAACCAATTCCTATAATTAAAAATCCCATATGAGATATTGATGAATAGGCTATCCTTCTTTTCAAATTGCATTGACCCATAGAAATTAGAGCTGCATAGATAATTTGTACTGCTCCTATTATTATCCAATATGACCAAAAAAAAATAATGAGCACGAGGTAGCAATTCCATATCGATCTGAATCAACCCATATCCTCCCATTTTCAATAGAACTCTAGCCAAAAGCATACATTTACTATAATGCGCTTCCTTGTGAGTATCTAGTAACCAGGTATGTAAAGGAAAGATTGGCAATTTTATTGCATAAGTGATCAAAAACCCTAAATATAATAGTATTTCAAGTTTGATGGGATAATATTTTTAGCTAATAATTTAAAATCAAATGTTGGCCCATGAGATCCATAGAGACCCATATTTATAGCTCCCATTAAGATAAAAATGGAACCACATGCAGTATACAAAAGAAATTTTGTGGTTGAATATAGACATCTCCCCCCCACATGGATAAAAGTAGGTAAACAGGAATTAGTTCCAACTCCCACATGAGAAAGAAAAGTAGAATATCTTGAGAATCAAATAATCCCAATTGGCTATTGTACATTTCCAACATCAAGAAATTCAATAATCACAAATTTTGAGTAACTAGCCAAGCAGCTAAAGTAGTTACAAATCCCGTTAATAAAATAAGTTCGATGGAACATCCATCAATTCCTAGTTTCCAATGAAAATGGATAAGATTTATCCAGTTATAATCATCTTCCAATTAGATTAATGAATTATCAAAATGATAATGACAAAATATATATAGGTAATTAAAAGTAGATCTAATAAGCAAATACATAGAGTATACCAACAAATCACTTTATTTCCTTTATGGGGAAATAATGGGATTAATAACCCCACAGATACGAGAAACATAACAATTATTGTTAATCAAGGTAAATTACTCATAATGAAGAGAAAATAGACTTTTGATATCAAAGTTCCCATGCTTTCAATTTTGGGTTGAGTATGGGTTTTGATTAGTGAAAGAATGAAAGGAGAATGAAAAATATGTATGGGATGGATCTAACTATTTTTCTTTTTTTATGGATCAGTAAGCTAGACCCATAATGTGAGTTGTTTCATGCCATAAATAAACACATACACTTAAGAAATCCATTGGACAAGTCGATTCACACCTCTTACAACCTATGTAGTCTTTTGTTCTTGGAGCAGAAGCAATTCTCTTAGCTTTACATTCTTCCCAAGGTATCATTTCTAATAAATCTATGGGGTACACTCATTCACATTGGGTATAACCAATACATGTATCATAAGTTTTCACTGAATGTGCTATTGGATCTAAGAACTCCATTAGTTATCATATAAAAAGTTTTTAATTTAATAAGATTTTTTAATAAATGGCCAATGATGATATATTATGAAAATCAAGCAAATCAATAATTGTATTATCAATGATAATGAATAGATTCAGATTCTATCTATTTGTTTTATAAAAGAGATAGATTTTTCTAATTTTCACTTCTCTAGATTTGATTGAATCTGGTCTAATCGTGATATCCATATCATTTGAATAGTGAGTTAAATATGAATTATGCTCTTGATTGATCGTAATAC
>VDFB02227219.1:0-146445 GCA_007258455.2 Sequoia sempervirens | reverse complement strand
ATACTTTATTTTATTATTTTATATTTATAATATTAAATATAATACTAATAAATACTATTTAAAAAATAGTATATATTATATTATATTTAATAGGTTTTATTATAATTATTATAAAAATGTAATATATAGTATACTTAATTATAATATTATTTTTACAATGAATTTACATTATATAAAACATAACCAGGTTTTTCATTGACAAGTTGGCACTTTACTTTAATCTATTGTTTCCTGTTGAGGATTTGTACCTCACTACAATATGTTGTTCCCTCGTTTTTTTAGTTTTACTTGGTTTTTTATTGTATACCTGTTTTAATGTTTTAATTAATGTTTTAATTAGATTTTAGAAACTTCTTATATTTATTGGATGTAAAAAAAGTAATGACTATTATTAATTTGTTTCAGTTTTAATAAGCTTTCTCTTGTTATATATATTTGTATTGAGCGTTGTCAAGAGCTACTTTTTGTTTCAAAGAATGCTGAAAAGTTTTCTTTCTATATGATAGTTTGTAAGTTTCTTCTTGTTTGCTATTTCTTTTTTGTGGCTTGTTAACTTCTTTACAAAATGGTGTCCATGAGTTGTGATTTTTCTACCTATTGTTTGGAGCTTCTCATTGTTGTTCAGCTACTTGTTGGAAGCCTTGCTGCACTTTGTCATCAAACAAGTGCATTAATTTTGGCTATCATTTCCTGTATTTGTGCCACTAAAATAGTATTGTTTAATCTAGATACTCTATTCATTTATTTTCAACTTTTGACATGCATGGTCATCTCTCACTAAGCTGCTATTTTAGTGAATGGATTGCTTTGTTCATATTATTGAAGGTGTTATTGATTTATATTTGGAACATAGATCAATTTTGGTGCTAATCTATTTAGTTTGAAATTCTTCAGTAGTTTGAGATTCATTTGAGATTTCTAATATACTAGATTTGCAATAAGTATTTTAATTTGTAAAATTATAAGGGCTCCTACATTCCACTTTGTGAATCCTTCATTTATTGAGGATATCAATTGAATAGGCCACTTCCCTAACCCAAACCTAGCTCTTATCATGTATGGTCCACAATATTGAGGTTGAAGCTTATGTTTTCCCTTGTCATTACCATTTGTGGATACCATATCCCCCATTTCAAACCTATGCTCTATCTTATGTTGGTCTAGTTGTTGCTTTATCTTGATTGTGCTCATTTCTAAGTTATCCTTCAATTTTTGAAGTATGCTCTACATCTCCTCACAATCGTCTAGTCCATAGGTGATATAGTTTTGTAATCTTATAACATTTTAAATGGGTTGCGGTCATGATTGAGTGATACATTGTGCTATACCAGTTCTTGGCTAAAAATAACCATTTGATACACTTAATTTTTTATTTCTATATTGCATACATCCTCATGTATACTTGTAAAGATGTTATTGGAGAACTAGTTCTATGATTATCTCAAAATATATTATTAATATAGCCTCATAAAATATACAATTTTCAGTGCTAAGGCAAACAAATAACATCAACATGTACATACAAATTGAGAGCAACAACCATGGATAAATTTGAGGAAACATAGGACTAAATAGTGGAAAAATTTCAACGTAATACCTAGATTTTAAATACAACCTTGAGAGAGATAGGCACAAACAAAACACCTGAACCAAGAACCTTTTAAGGTTTTATAAGAACAAGAACTAGACCTCACTAGTCTATTTTCCTTTTCTCTTTTTGTGAATGCAAAATACCAAGAGCATGGGTTTCTTTTTCATGGGTTTGTGGCCCTTGATGGGATCCTCTCTTAGGGTTTATTTGTTTTAAAATGCTTTTATAACAAAAAAAAAAAAAAATTGGTTTTTATATGTTTGATGTAAGGGATGCACTTTAGTCCTAAGGATAGCCAGGGAACATTGAGGCATCCCCAAAAAGACATGCAATGCCCCCAAAAGTTTCAAGAGAAGGGGGAATGGAGAGGGAAACTACACTTCAATTCCACAAGCCCCCAAGACATTACCAAGACCTATTGAGATACATACTTAAGGATACTAAATTTTAGGAAAAGCCTTTATTTTTTCACATAAACTCTTATATGTGAAAGTATAATAGTTTTTAGATATTACAAATATTATATCATTTTATAGTTCTTGATTTTTTCTAAGATTTTCCCATTTAAAATATGGGAATTGAATTTTGTTTTCACCTTTTCTACACTGTGTCAAATGTAAATGGAATGCTACTATGTTCATAACAAAATAGTTTTGAAATAGAAAGTGCTTTCTAAAAATAGGACCTGCTAATTTTGGAGATCTAATCAAAATTAAGAATTTAAGAATCAAAGTAGATATGGAATTCTCATCACACATTGGAAAGTTTCTTAAAAATAGAAAGCACACAAAAAATAAAATTGGAGAGCTTGTTGCCAACAAACACAATAAAATTATAAATATATCATTTTTAAGGCTTCACTTTAAATGTGAAAGATATTAATCTCCATGAGATGAATAAAGTACGGTCTATTAATCTCAAGATTTTTTTATTTTAAAAAGATTTTTTTAGATTTGCTTGATTTTGTTCCAAGTTTCCTAAGATATGCTTCCACCCTCAACTTTATAATTATAAAGGATCATTTAATTGTTAAGAAGAACAGAGAATAATGTATTTTTTAAAGTTCACCAAATTTATCAAATTTTAGTATTTTTGCAATGGATTTGCAAACTTAGTGGGTCTTCCAACAAAATAATAAATCTCTTTCAATACAAAGATTCTAGATTAGCTTATGATTGATATTGAGTTCTAAGTATTTATAAGAGTGAGCCATCTCTAGGGGTTGATTATTCTAGGAAATTGGATGGCAAGTTAACTTTTCAAATTTGATAATCATGACATTAGATTTTTTCAACATTTATCATCAAATCACACTAGTTGCAAAATGCTTAAAGTACACAACTATTTTTAGGTACACATGGTGTTTTGAAAGGACGACCAACACCTATTATTGAATAGCCACCCATTTCTATATCTCCTATAAATGAATACACCACCAAAGGATTATTTGTGATGATATTCCATACTTTGTATCCAAAAGGAAAAGCCAAATTCAAACAAGAGTGTATCAAGGAAATTAAGCTACATAAGTATGCTCTCCATCTTCTAAGGTACCAGGATAATAGGTTTGGCCAACACCCAATATTTAGGTACTTCATACTGAATATTCTAATGTGCCACCATAGCCAAGCCACTACATCTATATTTATCAATAAACAAATCAATGATTACCTACCATCAACAATCTTGGACCTTCGCCAAAGATTAAAGGACATGCCAGATGGAAAACTTGCAAAATAATTCATGCAATTTAGCTCATCAATTTGTGGCACCCGATCATTTTGGAACCAACATGGAGGGGAGCTTTTAGAAATGGTCATTGAAATTGGTTTCCCTATACTTTTCTTCACCCTTAGTACAACAGACACAAAATGAATAGACTTGCATTCCATCATGCTGACCAAATCACCTACAAATCCTTCTATGGATTTAAGATGGAGGATACAAACTATTGTTTAGAATCCACACCTTACTGCACTATACATGCACCATAGGTTTGCTACATTTCGTGAAGAGTTCTTGGAAAAAATTCTTTGTGAAACAAAATATTGGCCCTTTTTTTCTCATTATCTTACATTATGCTCTTACTTTTATTGTTTCCTAAAAATACAATTTGTAGGTATGAGTAGCAACACAGAGGCTCTACACACATCCATGGCTTTTTATGGCTCCAACAAGCACCTAATATTAGCATATTAGAATGGAGTAACTTGCAATCAATACAAAATCCACTTGATTGCATTGATAGATATATATTTGAATGGAACCCATGAAGCCTTGAATTAAGAAACCAAAAATTCCATTGATCTATTCTTGATGATCCTTGTTTGATGGATACAACAATGATCATGTCAATCAACCCTTCAACCAACTATAGCGAAATGGTCAATCGTGTTGAATGCCACACAAAATGTACTCTACAAACATGTCTTAAGAGGAAAGGGGGATCTATTGTATGTTGTTATAAAGCACCTTGGACCATGCAAGATTGACCAAGTATTTCAACTATTGAGAATGGCTAGCCTAAGGACACCCCAACACATAATGATGAATGCTTGAACCTTCACAACCCATCTATATTATTTGTATGGAGGGTTAATATAGATTGCCAAGCTATTCTATCAGTTGATGTTGTTCTCAAATATATTGCAAAGTATGTCACAAAATATGAACACAAATCTTAAACATATCATGCCATGTTATCTCGCATTTCAACCACTTTGGATTTTGAAATGCCTACCCTTATTATTTTTAAAAAATGCTTACAGATAGCCTTGTGGATTGAGACATTAATGCCCAAGAGAGTTGTCACCTCTTGGTAAAACTTCCCCTCTCCATATCCAGTAGGAAATTTATTTCTTTAAATGTTAATCAACACAAATTCCAACGTGTATTAATCTCAACCACATCAATGACAACATCACCTACCTACATCGATGCGTACATGGCACAACCCATACAAATAGAGATAATGCCTCTCATTGAAGTGACCCAAAAATGGACCTTTAAAGAATCTCCCATAAAAAATCAATGGAAGGAGCACCCTAGAGAAGAAATTGTTCAAGTCTCCCCATGGTTCACAATTGTCCCTACAAAATATGAAAAAATCTTTCATGAATTTTGTTGGAAAGAACTAGTACTATATCACCCATTTGGTAACATTGAAAGTGAATTTGGATCCTTGGAATATCAAATATTAGCACTTTATGGGAAATGTTCTCTTCTACTTACCGACCATGGCATGCCCACCGCACACCATCAAAACTAATCAAAGAAATTGATGCAAGTATCCCATCTAGCACTGAGTCTATGATGTAAGAGGACAACCTTGATGAATGGAAAATACTATCAATTCTACATCCAAACCTTCCTATTTAGTTAGATGCACTAGAAATGCTTGGTCAATGTGACATAGACCTAAACCATGAATGGCGAGATACCCACTTCAACCCACTACAATGAATTGTAGCTACTACTTTCATAGACTCCAATCACCCAATATTTCAAGTACACCATGTTCTCAATGAACACACCAATACTACCTTCTTTCCTCAGAAACAAAAAGAATTCAATATATTTTTGCACCATATAACCACTATTCCTTTGTAACCACCACTTAAATTAATTGTTCAAGGAACTACAAGAACAAGAAAGTCACACCTCATAAAAAAATAAGGTCTGCACTCATGAGTTTAGCTCAAGTTCACCAGTCACAATTACTACTTCTTGGACCTAAAGGTGTTGCTTTATTCAACATTCAAGCATCAATAATTAATTGTTCCCTTTGAATACTAATCAAATAAATGACCCCATTGCAAGGAAAAATGTTTATAGCCTTCCAAGAAAGCATGTAATTCATTCAATACATTTTGATAGATGAGATGAGCTTCATTGGGCCAAATGCTCTAAAATGGATTGACATGAGACTACGCAAAGCATTCCCTAACCACAACCACCTACCATTTGGAGGATGATCAATCATTCTCTTTGGTGACCTAAGCCAACTACCTCCAGTCATAGGTATCCCCATGTATACTTGCACTTCCTATGGAGGAAAACTATGGTGAAAATTCACAACAATGATAACATTGACAAGAATCTCCTAATAGATAGGTGATGATCCTTCCCAAATTTCTTTTCGTGCACTTCTCTCAAATCTAAAAAATACAAAGCCTACAATAGAAGATTGGAAAGTTCTAATATCACATTCAAGTTCCTCACTCACCTCTGCAAAAAGCTCAATTTTCTCATTTTCCATACATTTATTTGCAACAAATGAATTTGTGTCACTATATAATAAACATATGTTGTTGTTTGTGGAAACACTTGTTGCACTATCCATTGCAGAGCAACTGAGGGGGTTACTATACTCAAATCTAGATGAAGAACAAATTCCAGCTAAGATGCTTTTGTCTATTGGTCAAGAGGTTATGTTGTCCTCAAATTTATGGGTGGAAACAGGGCTTGTGAATGGTGCACTAGGTCAAGTCAAAGCATATATATACAATGATGACGAAAAACCACCTCAACTTCCCTTATTTTTTGTTGTTCATTTCAAACATTACATTGGACTGGCTTGGGAGCATAACAACCCAAAAAAAATCCCTATAACCCCACTGATTCATGGTGTTCATCATCAAATTCCGCTAAGAATGGCATGGGCCTTGACAATTCACAAGTCACAAGGCATTACACTTAAAAGGGAAATAATCAATATTGACAACATTGATTAAAAATGGTTGGCATTCACAACTATTTCAATAATTTGTGAACTCTCATGTTTTCACATACAACCTTCCTTCACATTTCAAAGATATGCATGCATGCAACATAGCCCATATGTGGCTCGGTAGAAAAAGGAAGAGGAAAATTTGAATGCATTATCACAAAATAACAATTCAAACACTTAAAGAAGCTTACGATAACTACTATTATGCTCCTTTCTTTATTTCATATTTACGTTATCAACTAAGCTTGCAAATTCAACACATCAACAATTTTTTTTCCATGTCAATTATATCTCATATTTTCTTTATTACAGGTTCCACTCATGACTCACTTACACTATATTCCCATTGTTGAACATCCACAAAACAACTCTACCAAGGGTGACAATGAATTTAATTTAATTTACAACTTCAACAAATTGGTTTTAACTAGTTGTTTTTCAAATAATAAATAAGTATATTGTTTAATATAGATACACTAGAGTTTGAAGTGATCATGTGACAATGTTACAAAAAATGAGATTTATATCTATAGTATTGTGTTTAAACAATAAACTATATTTACAACATTCTATATATATCCAAAATGTATGTCCACAAACATTTACATTTTTATATCAAATGAATTGAAGTACCATATCATTTATTTAATCATTTCCTCTTCATTAATTTCATGAGTTTTTTCCAAAATGAAGCATCTAACTATAATCTAACCTATGACACATTGTTCAATTTCAAGCAATTTGCCTACATAGTCATTACATTTTTTATTTTTTTTTAGTTCCTCTCAAGGGAACTATAGGTACCATCTATTTCTAATAATTATGTTTATGACAAATGAGAGTTCTTTTTTTTATTTGATAAATATTTATATATTGTTAAAATAACATGCAAAATATATAACAAAACATATTTCACAAATTAATCTTCTGAAATGTAATTGGCTCAAAACTTTTGAGTGATAAGGGTGATTTTCACAGTTTCGAAAATAGTTCCTTTTTCTTTTAAATTTCACAGTGCTACTCTATTTACTAATAATCATATTAATTTAAGAAATGGAAATATACTTTTTTAATTCTTTGCATCCAAATGATTTCATTTTCTAAAATCATATTAAATTCTAACTTCAAAAAATCATAAAATATTTTACATGCTTATTTTTTATATTTTTGAGTTGAATTTCGTTGTTCTTTAAATTTCAATAACCAATCATAAAGCAAATAAATAATCAAATCAACACAATATTTGCAAAACTTAAATTTCATTTTAAAATTAAACTAAATTCTATTTTCTAAAATTCATAGAATATTTATTATTTAATTATTAAACTCATAATTAATTAAATTATAATGCTTATGTAATATAAATGAATTAAATGTTAAATAGAAATACATGTTCCTTTTAAAATAATTCAACAATCAAAGACTAAAATTTAAATTTAAAAATATTCTTTATATTGTAAAATTAAACTAAATTCTAATTTTAAAAATTATTTTTAAAAAATAGATAATAAATACTTTATAAATTTTTGGTGCAGGGGCACCTAGGCTGACCTCCACCTTGTTTGGAAAAAGTTTTGGCTTGTACCTGATCTTGGCCAAATCAGGATTTCTTTATGTTTGTTTTGATCTTAGAGTTCTTGTTAGTGTGGGTGAGTTAGTCATTAGGACTAAACCATCCTAGTTTACCAATGTTGGTTGATGTTATTAAATTTTGGCTTTCTTAAGCTGTGGACATCCTATGTTGCATATGAGGCAGTAAATTTGTGTTATTAATATCCTCGTTGTTAAAAGATGCCAGTGGACAATTAGAAAGGTATGTGATTCAGAATCAAGAAGTTGGAGATCCAAAATTGTAGGGTGGTGGCGAAGTTGCAAAGATAATGCCATTACATGCAACTTAACTGTTGGTTTCCATGGAATTAGGGAAAATGCCGAGTAAATTGCCCTTGAATCGTGGCAAAGACTTCAAGATAGGTGTGAAGTCTCGTGGCAAGTAGTAGTTAGCATGATTGTAATAGGAGATTTTTCGGTGAATAGAATACAGTTGGTAGTTTTCTGCATTTTCTGTGTTTGACAGAAAACCCCGTGTGTTTTTCAAATCTATGAAATATGTGTTATTTGCGTTGGTTTTGATATTGAATCGGAGTTCCCTTATCTTTTTATAGAATCTTTTCCTTGTAAATATTCCGTTGAGTAGATCACATGCATTATAGATAAACTTTAGGCAGAAGGGGATAAAGTATGACTGTATTTTCTGTGTCTGCCCGTCCGTTCTTGGAGACAGCGAGGTTAAATACTTTGTAAATACTGTTATATCTCTGTTTTGGTGTTCATCGAGTAGATTTGGAACAGTTCTCATCTTTATTTAGGTTCCGTAGCATAGTTCATAAGTTTTTTTATTCTTGTAAAAGGTAGATTCCTGTGTTTTTCTGTCTCTACCCGTGCTTTTTGTGAAACAGTGGTTAACTAGGGTATTGTGAATACAGATTTCCCATTGTTTGTGTTCATTACATAGGAATAAGTAGGATCCTTCTGGTATTAAAGGAGTATTGAGGTTGAGTTTTTGTTTCTAACTCAAAGATTAGGAAGTAGGGTGTGTTTATACTGTTTTGAGCAACAAATTTGGAAATGGCTTCCCCATAGACCCTGACCACGGGATATTCCCGAGTTTGGTGGAATATGGGAGTGAAGCCAGTATATTGTATGAATTTGGTGGCAGGAAACAAAAAGGACCAAGAAATGAGTCTTGACTCCAAACCCTAGGCGAGCTTTATGACCCGGTTAGGTGTTTGGAAATGAGAAATTCTAGAACCAAGGCAGGGGAATAGATAACTGTACGGAATCCATACAGTACTAGGTGGGGTGAGGTGAGGTCTACATATTCCAAAAGATTTGAGACTTCCCTGAACACAGTGGAGTGAATTGTGATTAAGAAACCAGTGAAACCCTAGATATTAGGGCAATTAGGCCTCTTCTCCAAGATCATTGGAAGGAACTATACGGAACAGTAGGAGGTCAGAAAACTTTTGCAAGATTTAAAAGTCCCAAAAGGGTGTCAGAATATGTGTTTAGTTTCCTAGGTTGTGTGGAGAACATTTGCAGGAAAAGCCAATTTGTGACTGGTAAGGGCTAGTAGAGTTTAGGCCTCACCTAGGCAATTTTATGAAATCGGGTAGTTTGAGGGTTGAGTACCGAGCAAGATGGATCCTTGTGGATACAAACAACATGGAGACAGTATCCACAACTCCCCTACAAGTATTTATAACAGTATGAAGAATATGGCACTTAGATCCTTCTAAGTCCAAGCAAGATTGAACAAGTTGCAAGAAGGTGTTTGTCTACCCAAGGTAAAGCACAAGGTAGGAACTCTTTGAGAAGAGTTGGAGCAGAGTTTGGTCAATCTCCAAGCTCAAGAGGAACCCATTGGAGTCAGGTTCTAGGTAGGTGGCAGTGGAAAGTCATCCACAAGACAGTGCAAGCAACCTTGGGTTTTGTCATACATCAATTTTTAAAATTAAAATTTAGGTTAATTTAAAAATTAATTCTAAGCTTTAATGATATTTTATTGATTTAATTTGTTTATATGATTAATAATTTTACTGTAATGATACTTCATTTCACATAGAAATAGAATTCTAGATTTATTTATTTTTTGTAATATATATAAATATATATACACACATTGTGGTGACTTGATTATTAATTTAGTCTACGATTGGTTATTCAAATTTAAAGAACAATATATACCTAATTGAACTCAAAAATACAAAAGTAGGCATGCAAAATAATTTCTATTTTTTTAAGTTAGAATTTAATGTAATTTTAGAAAATAAAATAATTTGGATGAAAAGAAAAAAATAATAGAAAATTTAGTCATATATATATATATATTCTTAATTTATTCTAAAATTATAATTAATAATTGTTGAATTATTTTAAAAATAAAATTTATTTTTAATTTAATTTATTTGTAGTAGATAATTACTATAATTTAAATGATTATTTTCAAAATTAGATAATAAATACTTTATAAATTTTAGAAATTAAAATTTAGTTTAATTTTATAATTAATTCTAAGCTTTACAAATATTGTTGTGATTTGATTAATTATTTTTTATGATTAATAATTCTAACTCTAATAATACTTCATTTCACATACAAATAGAATTGTAGGTTAAAATACTTATTTTTGTTTGTAATATTTTTCATTAATGCATAATTTATAAACTAATGTTAAGACATTAATAATTCTAACCCTAATAGTACTTAATTTCACATATGAATAAAAATATATACTAACTTTTCTTTGTTTAATATATTTATCATTAATGTCAAATTTATAAACTAATATCAAGAAATACCTTAACCCCAAGATTTATACTAGAACTATAATTGAACCCTAAACCTAACCCTAATTCAACCCTAATAATAGAATTTAATTATAGTTAGGGTTAGAGCAAGAATTTAATTATCATTAGTGTTAGGGTTAGAATTATGTTTTAGTTAGGGTTAAGGTTAGGATTCAATTATGATTATAGTTAGGGTCAAATTTATAAGCTAATATTAAGATATTCACAACTCTAATCCTAACTTAACCTTAATCTCCATCCTAGAATGCTAATTAAACCCTAATTGAACCATAACAATAAGGTTCAATAAGAGTTAGGGTTAGGGTCCAAGTAGGTTTATGGTTGGAATTAGGGTTCAATTACTTGGTTAAGGATAGCATTCAATTACTGTTATGATTAGGGTCAAGTTCAACTTACAATTAAGGTTTAGTTAGGCTTATTTTGGTTAATATTGCAATTGGGGTTTAACTAGAATGCTAATTGAACCTAATTTAACCCCAACAACAAGGTTCAATTAGAGTCAGGGTTCGAGTTCAATTAGGGTTAAGGTTAGCATTCAATTAGTGTTATGATTAGGATCAAGTTCAAGTTCAAGTTAGGGTTCAATTAGGCTTATTTTAGTTAAGTTTAGAATTTTAAGGTTTAATTAGAGTTAAGTTTATGGTTCAATTAGGGTTAGGGTTAGGGTTCATTTAGATTAAGGTTCAAATAGGGTTCAATTAGGGTTATTATTACTGTTTAATTAGGGTTAGGATTAATGTTAAGTTAGGATTAAAATTATTAATGTAGAATAAAACTTGGAGCTAAGGTTGGGGCTATGGTAAGTGGTAGGGTTAGGCTTAAATTAGGGTTCAATAAAGGGCAAGGTACAATAAGGGTATAATAATATTGGTTACTTTTTAAGTCATGACCATGCTAAATGCCAATTTGGTTTAAAAGACCCCTTGTCAAAGCCACAAGGCATTTATTTCTATATACCTTATATATTGTTCATATTTTTATCATTATGTTTGACCTCAAGAGAATGCTTCAGGTAAAGTACACCTTGCAAATCCACCTACACTTGGATCTAACCATTCAATCTCTCAAAATTTGACTGTTATTTTGGAATGATTATCAAATTGGATATGTCCAAAGCCTTTGATAAGTTGACTTGGCAACTTCTATACTGCATATACCTCTTGTCAACTTCAACTAGGGGTGTACTAATTGCATAATGAATTGTATTCTTTTTCAATTCAATTAATCATCCCCCATAGGGTCTTCTTCACCAAGTAGGGGATTAAGTTAAAGAGACTCATAATCATGTATTTTTTCCATCAAAATGGCAGAGGCCCTTAGTACAAAACTTATACTTGCCAGTATGTTATAAAAATTTACATGACTGCCAATTCTAGCAACACAAGCTAGTACATACAGTTTGCAGACGTTACCTAACTTACAAGATATATGAGTTTTTGGAGGAGATGCAAATAAAGAGAACTTTTCAATTTGTTTCAATGCCCAGTGTGGAGTATCCAAAATCTATTGTTAATTCTAAACTTGATATTGACATATATCATTGAACTGAGATTGGTACTACTGTTCTGACTCATTGGCGATAATTATTGGATGTGTGTAAAATCTAGAGATTTGTGTTTGACTACAAAGAGTTATCTCTTGTGATTTATCAACAAATTATTATTTTTGTTCGTGGGCTTCTTACACAAGACAATATATTTAAGCATTTCTTGTAGAGTCTATTCCAATTGATCATAACAAAAACACTTCCAATTTTGAAAAGAATATAAGATAGAACCAAATAGTAGTGAAAATCCCAAACAAATATTGTCAAGAGTGTATCTCATTTGGATTTTATTTAATCTCCCTTTATGTCTACAATTTCCTAAAGTTTGACTGATCATCCAAATAAAACGTTGATGGATATGTAACACATTTAGTGCACTCATGCCCTAGTTCATCATATCAAGCAGAGAGCATGCCTGTCTAGAGATGACCTTAGAATTTGGTTATGACTTATCCAGAGATAGTGATGTCGACAAAAACTCAAATGAGACAAGCAAATCTAGAAGCTAAGGGTATACACATCAATGTCTAAGTTAAAAAATTAATACCCTAGACAAATATCAGTTCACATAGTGATGAGTCTGCAGTACGGAATTTTCATTCTAGATGGTAGGCTTATAACTATACTATCCTAGAAATGCATGAGCATTGTGTGGTCACCTTGAAAGGAATAAAATAATTTGAATCATCAATTTCTTGAATCATTATGGTTGAAGTATTTGATGTGTCCATCACAATATTGAGTAAAAATTGTCGCATGAAGAGCAGGTTCTTTAAGGGTAAAATATTTGCAATCCAAAGAGTAGCATCAAAATTTGAGCTACAAAGGATAATTTTAAATTTTATATGGTTATTTAAAATACTAAAAAACTTTTTCTTGAGAATTAGTTGTGCCATACTTACAGGTTACACTTTATTTTGAAAGTAAGGGACAACAACAATAACAGTTAAATGTCTTAAAAACATTTTTTTTCAAACAAAATGGGTAGATCTGAATTTTCATAGATCACTTTTTACATACTCTACAAGAAATATCGTAATCTTTATTTTCAACTGAAAAAGGATCTGGCAAAATACATATCTATAAATTTATAAGTATAGATGTTTAATTTGTAAATAAATACACATTGATTAAGGGTGGACTACATTTTCTCTTCTTAAAAAGGTGTTTGACATGTCAGAATATGGGCCATATTCTATTGAATAGATCTGAAATTTGAAACATAGTAGACAATCTTTACTTAAGTATTAATTTAAAGTTTTAAACCATGTTCCCACAAAAAAAATTATGTAGACCATAGCTACTGAAATCAAAAAGAATTTCCTAGAGATTTTAGTCATGAATCAGGTATTCTTGTCGTTGTAGCAGGTGTGCCAAATTTGGTTTGTGGTGATTGGCTAAAACCTGGTGCAATACTAATTGATCTTGGCTTAAATGCAATAGAGGTATGGCACCTTCTAACTTCCTTTTTCAAAAATAAATTGTAAGTAAAATATGGTTAATATATAGCAAATTAAAACTATTGCTTTCACTTTTGCAGAATCCTAGTGCTAAAAGAGAATACCAATTAGTTAGTCATGTCTCCTATGAAGAGGCTTCGAGATTAGCTTCAACAATTAATCCTCTACCTTGTGGTCTTGGTCCAATGACTATTGCAATGCTTCTGTCCACTACTCTACAATCAACAAAATGTGCATATGGGTTCAATTGAGATTTTTGATGTTTGATCCAGGCCTTTTGCAATATACTTCACATTATAAGTTTTATAAGGCTTATAAATGAGTTATCTATTGTTGAATGGAATAAAAAGATCATTTTCTATTGTAAGACATTTTTTGGAGACATTAGGCACCTATAAGAAGACTTAGGACTATATGCTTTCATTTTCATTTGTGCAGAAAACTATAACATTTAAGGAGGTGAGTTATACATGACTCTACGTACAATGAAAGTTCTAAAGATCTTTGTTTTTTTAAAGAGAATTTTTTTATCATATATGTTGAATGGTTAAGGAAATCTTTGAACTCATTAATATTTACATAATGCTGGCAACATGTAAATTGCGCTTTCTTCATGGCCTAAAAGCACAACCAGAGCATCTCAGACAAATTCAAATATAACTATTCTAAAACTTTCTCGCAGGAACTTTGATGCTCTGCAGCTCTTGTTTTAAAATAATTATATTAATTTTAGAATTTAAAAAGATTATATAAGGACTTCCGCATAGTAATAACTGTCACTAAAATTTATAAAATAAAAATCACAAAAAGGTTTCTACAACTCGACCATCTTCAGAATCGGAGAAAGTCACAAAACCATAAAAACATGTACAGCAATACAGCCAAATTCCATACACACAAATATCTTCTATTGGCGTTTGAAGTGTGTTGAAAAATATCTGTGTGGCTGGATGCGTCTTTCCCACCACTGAACACAAGAATATTACTGACAGATTGGGTTATGTCAGAGTACAATCACTAACCTCCCCTCCAATCAAACCACTCTTTCTAAAATCATCCAACTAGACACTTATATCAGTCGGGACGTTTCAATATGGAAAAGAAACCGTCAAACAAGAAAAAGTAAAAGAATCAGCAAAGATCGTAGAGTCATGGCTGACGTTAGAAACATATTCGCTTATTATCAACCAACTTGCCATTAAACTTTCATTAGATTGAATTTAATGGCACTGGAAATGCATTTTGGACGTGTTTTTATTATAAATCAGTGTACAGTTAAAACATGGAAACTACCAAGATTAGGTATGGCCCCTACCTAGTGCTGTGTCCAATAAACACGTTTTCTTGTCCTCCACTTGAACCCAAGTGACGGGTGACAGTAAGGAAGCAAATTGTTGGATTACAGTGGACAATGCAGAAGAGTGCTGCAACTCACACTATAAATTGCAACCACCAATTTACTCCTTCAACCATCGAGTGCAATTCATCTATCCCAAACATGGCGCGTAGTTTTAAGATTGTTGCTCTCATTTTGATAGTTAGTCTCGCTGTCTGCTCTGGACGCGGATCAGTATTAAGTTATAGCCAAGGGGGTACGGGTTATGGTGAGGGAGGAGGAGGGGGCTCCGGGTCAGGGTATGGAGCCGGAGCAGGGGAAGGCATTGGGGTAGGCCATGGTGGGGGTGGGGGTGGCGGATACGGTGGTGGGAGTGGTGTTGGGGCAGGCGGCGGGTATGGAGGCGGAGCTGGAGAAGGCATCGGTCATGGTATCGGAACCGGAATCGGTTCTGGTGCAGGTGGTGGGTCTGGTTATGGCGCTGGTGGAGCAGGGTCTGGCTATGGTGGTGGTGGCGGTGCCGGAGAAGGCCATGGAGTAGGAGTTGGTGGAGGCGGAGTGGGCTATGGTGCTGGTTCCGGTAGCGGTGGCGGCTATGGAGCTGGAAGCGGTGGGGCTGGTGGTTATGGTGCTGGTGGAGGTGGCGGGGCCGGGCACGGTGAGGGTGGCTCTGGAGGTGGGTTTGGTGCAGGTGGTGGGTCAGGATATGGTGCTGGAGGTGGTGCTGGCGGCTCCGGAGCTGGGTATGGTTCGGGTGGAGGTTCTGGATATGGTGCAGGTGGTGCTGCCGGAGGGACGGGTGGTGGGTATGGAGCTGGGGGAGGAGGTGGGTATGGTGCCGGTGGTGGACAAGCTGCAGGCGGATCTTCTGGTGGTGGTGGTGGCTACGCTGCTGGCGGCGCTGGAGGAGCCGGTGGTGGCCACGATGGGAATGGCGGATACTAGGAAAACCTATCTACGTAACTAATATATGTCAATCCAAAGCTAGCAAGTTTGATCTAAGCTTAATAACAAAGTCTTGAGGGGTATGTAAAGATCGTATATGTCATGAGATCCCCAACAGAGCATAGACTCTCATGCATTTCTTATTGGATGCAATGAATATTTAACTGTTTGTATTTTTCAATTTGGTAGCTGTTTTCCTTGTTTATGCTTTTATCTTTTAATGCGAAGATGGTTTTGACTGGCTTAGAAACACCGAATTCAGCCCAAGAGTTGAAATCATCTCAATTGCTAAATGAAGAGAATGTTGTAGCAAACATAAGTATTCAAACAGGCCCAAGACATATAGACTGAAAATTTATTCAAAACAGTAAAACATATTACATTAGTTTCAGTGAGTTATAATTTATAAACTGTACGTTCCACACATTTTGAAAAACTGTGAGATTTAAATGCAGCCGTGGGGAGTGTGTTATTAATAACAAACAATATTTCGCTGTGAGGAAAATAACTATCCATTTGAGAGGACCGCAAATGTTTCATGCTTCATCACATTTAGCGATTAGTTGATCTCCACAGACATATTTCTTCAATTCAAATTCTTTCTTTTCAATTCTCAAATATGAATGCATTCTTCTGTATGAAAGCAACCATCTTAGAATGCATTCTTTTAGGAACCACAAATAGAATGTGAGATCAATGCATCTCATTTAACAATGTTTCATTTGTCAAACGTTTTTACCTTATTCATTAATTGTGTGTAATCGAGTTTAGAGTGTCATGCAATTACTTTAAACTTTCAATAAATTGAGTGAGTAGGACAATAATAAAATAATTAATTACGTGGTAATAATAAAATAACAAATCATGACTGTCCAAATCTCAAGGATAATATGGTAGATTTAGTCTTAGGTAAGGGAGCTCATAGATGATGAAATCTCTATTCTCCATAGACTGTATGTTCTTAAACACTCCTAATAGTGCATTTAAATTCTCAACAAAATCATATATAGTTGGTTGCCTTTGTTTAAATTATCTTTTTCTCGACCTCAAATAAGTCCATCTATGCATAGGTGTTTTATTAGATTTTTTAATGTTATCACAAGCTGTTCAAAATTATAATTGTTATTACTATTTTGAGTCATTTCTTAAAGAAAGGATGAAATTAAATTTTAGGATATTTCAAATTTTTATTTGAAATCTACTAAACTCAATCAATTCAATTTGTCTATTAGGTAATAAAATAATCATTGAATTATATACATCAATTGATGGTTAATGAGTTAAGTCTATAGGATATAGCATTTGTAAGTTACAAGGATACAATGGATAATCACATTAGTGCTACATTAAGTGAAATTTGAATGGGCGAGGAAAGTAAATTATCATCCCTATTGTAGACCAAATATAGGAAATGATACATGCTATCAAATTTGATCATGTGAAATGATTTTGAGTACCATTGGAAGAGTGAATGTAGGCATTAAACATGCACTATCATAAGAGTATTTCAAATCATTCATGATTTTCCATTAAAATTTATCATTTTGTGATCACTCAAAGCATCCTAGGAAGAAAACACCATGACACAGCAAGTAGGCCCACCATATTAGTGGAGTCGATGAGATCAAGCCATGTAAGTGTAGGAGGGAAATGAACTCATCAAATGAGTGAGGGAATTATATCCATCAAATGATATTTAATATCAATTTTTTGCAGAATGTATAAAGACATTTTTTATTAAAAAAAGAAGGGAAAGGGCCTTGATCTCAAAAAAAGCAACAAAACAAACACTAAGGCCTATAGGCCTACCAGAAAGTAACATCAAACAAAAGGGTAAGCAACCATAGAAACTAAAATAAAAATGGCATACAGGCCTCAAAGGAATAGGCACACAAGCCATAGAGGACTAAAGAAATAGCAAAAATAAAATGTCCAAAAGGGAGAACTAACTCTTACGAATATTAATGAAATTCCATTCTTCCTTAAGTAGCTCCAGGTTGTTCTTCTAAGTATCCTCAACATCTTCAGAAGTATCCTTTCTCGAAGCATTATCATCCTAGTTCTTCTCCCTTTTAGGCTTTTGTTTCCTTACTTTGGATTGCTCTGTAACAATACCAAAAATGTCACAGTTCATAAATGCATGAGAAATAGATATAATGCAACTCATTGTATTATCAAGCTTTACCATCTTCTCTTTCAGTAAATCACTTTATTTGGTTCATTCAATTTGATTAACACTCCCCTACATATTGTCCATCTAGTTCTTGAGAATTTCGAGAGTACCGCTCCCTAAGTCCCCCTCCTCCTCCAAGCCCATCATATCCTTATTTTTATTACCATTATCCTCCTCTTGTTCAAGGTTCATACCTTCCTCATCCTCCTCAATGGGCGTGTTTATCTTGTTCCTATCAATCTTTCCCCTCCTCATCCTCACTTTTTTCCTCCTCTGCCTCCTCTTCCTCACTAGTGTTATCTTCGTTGGACACATTTCCAATCACCACTTCAATTTCTTTTTTTATTAGTATCATGGTCTTCCTCCTCAAGCACAAGGAAATACTCTTTGTCCAATGACTCAAACCTTCATCCTTAAAAGATAACTTTTTCCCTTTAATGTCCTTGTTTTTGTTTTGTTTTTCCACTTTGGCTAGTCTAGCCAACCTTCTCTCACCTTTACCGCTACTTGAGTCACCAAATTGACCCATATCACCCTTGTCTAGAATTTCAATTGTAACATTCATAACTTTTGTCTTCTCTAAAGGGTTAAGGCACTTTTTTTTTGAACTACTAGGGTTTATGAGAATTATTATTTTTTGAGAGGGGGGTAGACTACTTTTCCTCTATGAGAGGGTTTTGAGAAAAACCACTAAATGAGAGAGCAGATTCTGGATTTTTTTCCAGGGGTAGGGTTATGTTGAATAAGACAGGGATTATCCTTTGATGGCTTAATTTTCAAGGGTTTAACAAATTTTTCTGGACATGACTGAGGGGTTAAGGAAAAAATGTGATTATAGAGTCTTAAAATTAGGCCCTGGTGCAATGGGGGAGAGGCCCCTTTGGCCCTGCATTTATGTAGAGATGATAAAAGAAAGGGATGTTGATTTTTTCATTATGCCTTGTATGATTAAGGAAAGGAAATTGATAACCATATATAGTAGTATATCTTCCTTCTAGATTGAAATATTTTATAATGTGTAAACTCACCAGACCATAAGGAGCCAATAGTTTCTCTCTATAATAGCCATTTCGAAACCACCTCAACTTCTCATCTTTGTTGAGGAATCTATCAATGAAGTGATGGTAGTTCCCATTTCTCACCTATGCCACTTTTAAATATGCTACAACTCATGGATCTCTTGGGTTACATGATCCATCTAATCATAATTAATCTCAATGAATGGTGCAAGCTAAGAGTGATGGTATCATTTATCAATGCAAGGGATTATGATACTGGTTAGTTACATCCAATTAAGTAAGAAGTGGAAGTCAATATCTATTATTGTGTGTTGCTAGGTAGGGATAAAAGACTTAGTAATAGCCCATAAGATAATTTTGTTATGGTAGGGCCCATAGGGAATATGACTAATTCAAATGGTAAGCTAAAGTAGTTCAAAGAGAAAGGAGCTTAATTTTTAATATAGGATTGTCCAAGATATATGATGTATTCTAATGGAAAATATATCAATAGCTCATGATGATTGAAGGATGTAAAACCTCAAAAGGGGATTTGTGTTGTATTTCCAGTTACAATATAGCTAAGTTTTCATGTGGTGGAGTTGAGATTACCTTATTTATTTGAGAGAGGTAGAATCATCCTATCAAAGTGTTTCCATAGTTTTTAAGACATGAGGAGATGAGAAAGACCATAGAAATGTGGTTTCACACCATAGAAGGTGGGTGCTTTATTACATTCATCTAAGAGGGTCAATAGCTTATAACAACGTAAAAGGAGAGAGAAAGAACGCATTAAACCATGCTCTTGTAATTTTATACAAACATGACCACAACAAAAAAATTAAACTAGATCTAAAGAAAAATATGAACATGGATTAACAAATCTTAGGGATGAAACAAATTTAGATCTCCTAGATTGGTTATTATTGAAGTTGTGAGTATTACATGGATATGGAGAGAAAAAAATGAAGTGGAAGCTAAAAATTTGGCCTCATGTTCTATGAAAGAGAAAATTAATGGTGACTCCATGAGGGAACATTGTAAAACATTTAGACTATAGAATCTCTAGTGAAAGAGAATAAATAAATAAAATAGAATCTTTGCTCAATAAATATTATTCATGTTGAATTAAACATAGACCTTGGCTCAAAACAAGAAAAACATAACCTCCATTTAATCAAGGGTGATCACACAATAGTGTGTCCTTGTGGGATGAGGCACAAAATAGACTGTACATGTCAAAAAGTGAATATGACCTTCAAATGAACATGGATATTCAAATGAATACCCTTTGATTGAAGGTATATGTTATCAAAACCTTCAAATTCCAAATATATATTACCTTTGACTAAAAGTGACACCAACTTTGGGTGAAGGAGCCTTCAAATGAAGGTATTTATTTAATTTTTTTTTTCAACAAAACATTGTGACAACCCATAGGCCTATTTATTTTACGTATTGGATTTTCTTGGAATGGATATGAAACTAATCAAGAGAAATAGTAAAAAAAAGGTGTGATATATAATAAAATCGGGATGTATAAGGTAAATTCTCTATTTCTAGCTACTAGCTTGGATTTAGATGGATTCAATATTTTTAGTTATTTGGAATATGTAGTTTATATTTTTCTCTATTTTCCATTTTATTTACTCTATTTTATATGCTTTATTTACTTTTCATATGCTAATAAAAAATTATTTCCCTTGTTTTATTCTATTAGAATCTAAAAATGAAAAACCCTAAAAAAAACAAAGCTCTAAACCTTAGATGTGTTTATCAAAATTCTCTCCTTTCACATGATATGGTCATTTTTAAAATTTAATTATATTTTATGGAAAAAATTTAGAAATACAACCATATGATCATCAAATTTAAGCATTGATTGTAAATTAACTTATTTAAAAATATAAATGAAAAATCTAAAAAATGTTCAAAATTGTAAGCCCTAAGCCCTATATATTATCAAATCTCTCTCATTTTTAATTTGATGTAGTATTGCTAGAACTTTAATTATATTCTATAATAATATATAAATATGACATACAACCATGGAATTTTGGCCTTGATTAATAGGTTGCAAGTGAAGGATGTTGTGTTTATCACTAGATCACGTTGAATTTTAAATGTGATACTTGATCCTCAAGGTTTATTTGCTAGAATTTTCTCAAAAATGGTTCAAGGACTATTTATCAAATTTAAATCAAAACTTACAAAAATTCCTACTCAAATTTACCATGTCATTAAATTGCATGTGTTGGAGTATAGGATTTGATAGAGCAATTTATTTTAATTTTCCTTTTATATATATAGAATTTTACTATGTCATAAGTGACAAATTGATTCCTAAGGCCAAATTCATAAGGCTTGAACCTAATATCCAATTTATCTATTTCCTATTCCAAATAAGGTGTATAGTTTCAAAAGTGGTACTAGATCACTTCCACAATCACATGATGGATCCCTTATTCCAATAATATATTCACATTTTGAAACTAATTTTTTCTCCTTTAATTGATTCTTATTAGCTAGCTTAAAGCACAAAATAGTTTATTTGTATGCTAGGGTGTTGAATTTAAAAATAAACCCCTATTCATGAGATTAACTAGTGAAAACATGATTTGAACAACTTGTAGCACACATCATAAGATTTGAAATAATCATCTCATGATATTAGCACCACATTTGTATCCAAGCTAAAATTGTTCAACTATTTGAAATCCTCAATATTGTTCAAAATATGTTGACCAAGCATCATTGTAGTTGTTTGACATGAGGGACTAATTATCCCTTCCATATGCAAACTTCCAAGCATGAAAACCATATTTTTTATGTGAAGATTAGGTTGAGAAATTTGAGGTGAGCCAAGAGTGAAATTTTGGGATTTGGTGTAGATCATATTCACCAATATAATTTATATCTACACTTGTAGGATCAATTCTATAATTACAACAATAACCCTTATAATTAAATACAAGCTTTTCATATTCTAATTTATTTGTCTAATAGATCTTGAATTTGTACAATAATAATGAATTACTTTTAAAAACTTGAGGGAGTCATATTTCATATGGAACCAAGAGCTAAGTGCTTGCATTCACTATTTGAAATTCCAAATATTTTTATTTGAAGATATCTATCATTATCCTCTATTTTTTCTAAGCTATTTAATGTTAATGATAATTTATTTATTTTTAAAAGAAGATAAAATAGTAATCATACTATATATCTATTAATATACCTATCTTAAATAAATAAAATGTACCTAAAAAGTAGGTCCAAATTTTATTTATATTTTATTATATTTAAAGAAAATAAATTATTTATTTACTTCATATTTTATTTAAATCATATCATTAATATTATTTTTATTATTAAATATCAAAATAAATGTTCTCCCTCCTTTTTTTATGAGTGAGTAAGCTTGAGGTAATCATAGCCCATAAAAAGATGAACAAATATTCAAATCAAATTGGCTACTCCAATGGAGGGCCACAGTATGATATATTAGCATAACTATATGATAAGTATTTGTATAGAGATATCAAATTTTTTTATTCTATATACCATAGAATATACAAACATTCGGCTCTTAATTTAAGAATTGAACATTATCAGTCAAGTCCTCAGCATCTACCTCAGAACTCAGATCTAGGGCGAAGGACTTGTCCATATAATCATCATTAGACACCCCAACAAGCACTATGGCAACATTCTGCAACCTTTTCCCCCATGGCATCCACCAAAAATGGCGCCCACAGACCATTATAATGAAGGTGAACTGTAGGCCAGACCTCCTAAAATTGTGGGAAGTCAAGCCACAGAATTGTATTGTCCAACACAGTCTTCAAATCAACTCACTATTTAGGCTACTTCAACACCTCTACAATTCATCTGATGTTTCCTTTAGATTCACCCAAGTTGAGCATGACATCCACAAACATAGATTGGACATCAACGTTAACTTGATACCTGTTCATAGAATTCATGAATGTGATTCCCGGAACTATTTTCATTGCCTGCAAAACCACGTAAGACATGGATTTAAAGATTTTCTTCAGTCTCAGCTCTCAGATTACACCATTGAAATTAATCTATTTTTTCTTCGCATCCGTAGTCTCCATTGCTCTCTTGCAAGTAAATCTCCACCCATTCCAATTGGCAAGAGCATTTCTTGTCATAATTAAGGAGGGAGTACCCCTTCGGGCCCAGCACACAAGTGGCCAAGCCAAAAGCTCAAACCCGCATGCCTGAGAATGATGAATGAATCAACTTGTTAGTCTATTTACATGAGTGAGAACCTCCCCGCCACCTAACTATCCTCCGAATCAATCATTAATTTGGCCAGAGAATCAGCCTGTTTGTTTGCTTCACAGTATAAGTGGAAAACTTTGAAATCTTCATATTTTTTTAACATGTCCAAATAGCTTTGAAGTACATTATCAAGTTTCCATTTTCTATACCTTCCACTTTGAAATCCATTAACCATTAGGAGAGAATCTCCTTTAACCATAATTTTAATACACAACCTGCAACTCAACTCCGTTATTGATTCTTACTGGGATTTTGATTATAACTCATCCTATCTCCTTTCCTTTATGATTTCTATAGATGCACCTAGCATCAGGCCCCCTGGGTTACCTCTAGAAGCCTCGTCTAAATTCATCTTAATTTATCCATCCTGAGATCCAGACTGTGTGTAATCTTCTATCAGAGTAAGGGTCAGCCCTGGAAGCCTCATAAACAAATCTCTCCCCTTATTACTATTATAACAGACTTCTTAATATAATAAAATTATACTACTTAAACAAAACATTATTATTTTAAACTCTGGAACTCCTAATTAGTCCAAAATACTTTTATTAATCACTTAGTAGGGAAGAGCCAATGCCTTTGGCAAATACCATGGCAACTTTTGCAATAAAGTTCAGATCACTTTTCCCTTTAATTGATTTACAATATTCTAAGGGCAAATAGATATTATAACGTGTGTTGAAAAATGTCTCGCACCTGGGTGCGTCTTTCCCACCACTGAACATTCCGAAGGTAAGAATATTGCTGACAATCATTGGGCTGTGTCAGAGAATAACGACTGACCTCCGCTCCAATCAATCCACTCTTTTGTAAGAACTGCATTTAATCATCCAACAATAGCTACACTTATATCAGTCGGTACGTTTCACTATGGAAAGAAACCATGAAACAAGAAAAAGTAAATATCGTTGTCATAAAACTCTCATTAGTTTGAGTTTAATGGCATTGGAAATGCATTTTGGACGTGTTTTAATTATAAATCAGTGTAGTTAAAACATATGGAAACTACCAAGATTAGGTATGGCCGGTAGTGCTGTATCCATAGACGCGTTATCTTGTCCTCCACTTGATCCCAAGTGATGGGTGACAGTAAGGAAGCAAATTGTTCGAATACAGTGGACAATGCAGAATAGTGCTGCAACTCACACTATAAATTGTTACCACCATTTTACTCCAACCATCGCAATTCATCTATCCCAAACATGGCGCGTAGTTTTAAGATTGTTACTCTAATTTTGATAATTAGTCTCGCTGTCTGCTCTGGATGCAGATCAGTATTAAGTTATAACCAAGGGGGTACGGGTTATGGTGAGGGAGGAGGAGGGGGCTCCGGGTCAGGGTATGGAGCCGGAGCAGGGGAAGGCATTGGGGTAGGCCATGGTGGGGGTGGAGGTGGGGGTGGCGGATACGGTGGTGGGAGTGGTGTTGGGTCAGGAGGCGGGTATGGAGGCGGAGCTGGAGAAGGCATTGGTCATGGTATTGGAATCGGAATCGGTTATGGTGCAGGTGGTGGGTCTGGTTATGGCGCTGGTGGAGCTGGGTCTGGTTATGGTGCTGGGGGAGGTGCCGGAGAAGGCCATGGAGTAGGAGTTGGTGGGGGCGGAGTGGGCTATGGTGCCGGTTCGGGTAGCGGTGGAGGCTATGGAGCGGGAAGCGGTGGGGCTGGTGGTTATGGTGCTGGTGGAGGCGGCGGGGCCGGGCACGGTGAGGGTGGCTCTGGAGGTGGGTTCGGTGCAGGCGGTGGGTCAGGATATGGTGCTGGAGGTGGTGCTGGAGGTTCAGGAGCTGGGTATGGTTCTGGTGGAGGTTCTGGATATGGTGCAGGAGGTGCAGCCGGAGGGACGGGTGGTGGGTATGGCGCTGGGGGAGGAGCTGGGTATGGTGCCGGTGGTGGACAAGCTGCAAGCGGAGCTTCTGGTGGTGGCGGCTCCGCTGCTGGCGGCGCTGGAGGAGCCGGTACTGGCCATGATGGGAATGGCGGATACTAGGATAACATATCTACGTAACTAATATATATCAATCCAAAGCTAGGAAGTTTGGTCTAAGCCTAATAACAGAGTCTTGAAGGGTATGTAAAGATCGTAAATTTTATGAAATCCCCGGCAGGGCATCGACTCTTATGCATTCATATTGGATGCAATGGATATTTAACTGTTTCTATTTTTCAATTCGGCAGCTGTTTTTCCTTGATTATGATTTTATTTTTTATGTGTAGATGGTTTTGACTGGCTTAGCCACTAAATATCAACACCTAGAAACACCGGATTCAGTGCAGGATTTGGAATCATCTCAAGCGCTAAATGAAGAGAATGTTGTAGCAAACGTAAGTGTTCAACCAGGCCTAAGACATATCGACTACGAATCTATTCAAAACAATGAAACATATTAAATTAGTTTTAGTGAGCTTTAATTTATAAACTGTATATTTTTCACAATTTTTAAAAATTGTCACCCATTGAAAATGTGCAATGTTTGGTATTAATAACATGCAATCTTCCACTGTGGACAAACAAATATCCATTTAGATAGGACCACTCATATTAACCATATATCATCACAGTCAGCAATCAGTTGATCTCCCTTAACATATTTCTTTAATTCAATTTCTTTCTTTTCAATTCTCAATAATTTATTATGAAACATGAATGCAACCGTTCATTCTAATTTAGGAAAAAACTATCTTCAATTTAAAATTCATTCAAACAACAACTATCTTCGATTGAAAATTCATTCAAACAACAAATTTACCATGTATACAAGAATGTAAAGTGCATATAAAAGCCACTCAAACCAACAAACTTACAATGTATACAACATTATAAAACGCATCCATGCTCAATAGAATATGAGAGGGAGAGAAAATTATCCCCTCTTAGTGACACTTTTCACTCTTTATACTCTCATTTGGAACTCTCACAAGAGAATTTAGAGAGAAATTTGAATGAAATTGATTTATTTTGAATAAATAATACCCATTCAGAATTTTGAACGAAAGGGTTCAATCTAATCTTTTTCGTAGAAATAAATATGTATATAGCAAAATAAGATTTGAATTTAATAGTTTCATATAATAAATTATATCTTTGTTTTATTTCATTCTTTTATGTTTATAATACACAATGTTTAGTAAAAGAAAAAATAAAATAAAATCATTTTTATTTGACTTAAATCTAGATTTAGACTCCAAACAAGCAAGTAATAATCTTCATTTAATTGGAGGTGATCTCACAATAGTATGTTTCACGGTAGAATGAGAAAGATCCTAGATGTCAAAAAATAAATACAACCTTCAAATTAACATGGATCTTCAAATGAACAACCTTTGATTAAAAGTATATATTATCAAAACCTTCAATTATAAATATATTACTTTTGATTGAAGGTGACATCACCTTTAGGTGAATGAGGCCTTCAAATAAAGGTATTTGTTTAATGTCCTTTTTAACAAAGCATTGTGACAATTCATAGGTCACTTTATTTTACACAGTGGATTTCCCTAGAAAGAGATGATACAAACCAAGAGAAATATATATATATATATATATATATATATAAAGTGTGATATATAAAGTAAAATGAGGATATATATGATAAATTCTCTATTTGTGGCTACTAGAAGTTTAGAAGGAGACATTTTTTTAAGTTATTTGGAGTAGATAGTTTGTATTTTCTTCTATTTTTACTTTTTATTTATTGTATTTCATATGCTTTATTTACTATGGTTGGATTAATTAAAATTCTAGTTTATCTTATTTTATTTAATTAACATCGAAAAATAAAAATAAAAATCCATAAAATAAATTATGAATCTTAAATGTGTTTGTCAAAACTTCCCCCTTTCATGTAATATAGCTTTTTAAATTTTAATTATACATTATAAAAATAATATAAAAATAAAACCATATGACTCTCAAATTTAAATGTTGATTGAAATTAATTTATTTAAAATGTTAAAATTTAAAAACCTAAAAAAATTAAAAAGATTCAAAATCCTAAATATATTATCAAAACTCTCTCATTTTAGTATGATATAATCTTTATAAAATTTTAATTATATTTTATAATACTTATACATCCTTGTGTCACTTCATAACATTGTGATACTTGAACGTCCAAAGTTTATTAACTAAAATCTCCTCAAACATGTTCAAACCAAAACTTACAATAATTCCTACTCAAATTTGTCATGTCACATTATAGGATGTGATAAAAGTAGTTGATCACTAAATCTATTGTAAGTTCCCTTTTATATTAATAAAATGTCACCATGTCATAAGTGATAAATTGATTCCTCAAGATTAATTTAGACTCCCTTCTATAGCTTAGAAGGGTAATAATATAACATAACTTAGGACCCCTTAAAGAGTATAACGAATTCCTTTATTACACATATATGATTAAATAAACATGAAAATAATAAGAAAATAGAGAATATGATGATAAATATTAGATCACAATGATTGATGTAAGAGCATATGGGTTTATGAAAATCGTCACCAAAAACATTGTGATTTTTTTTTTTTCTTTTATATATATCTTGTTTTTTTGTTTACATTATGGTTTATGTTAACTTGTTTTTCTTGAGAATTTTTCAAAATATTTTAGGTTCTTATTATTTCAAGATTATTTATATTAGTTTTTAAAATTATTAATCTATTGTTTTATATTTTAATCAAGATATTAGAGATTAATCATTCCATAAAATAGATGTTCATATAAAGTGTGATATAAGCTATGTGTTAATTTTTATTTTATTTTTATGCTATAAGAGTTGTATCTAAATTTTGGGCTAATTTTTTTGTTTTAAAATGTATTGCTTTGAGTTACAATATGAATGTGGAGAATTGTGGGTTTATTGTGTTTTAAGGATGATTTGGATATCAATTGTGAGATTATTGGATTAATCATTACATGAGTTAAAATTAAATCTAATGAATGTGGTGAGTTGAAAATTACTCATTGTAGTTTCAATAATAAAAAGAATCTTTATTTTTTTCTAGTTTAAAGCCACCAAATTGAACTATTAAAAATTATTGTTATTAAATTTGATTTTTTGAAGATTTTATTCTTGGCATTTAATTTCTAGTTTTTAGAACTTTAATGAGCTCCTATTCTACTAGCCATGACTTTTCATTTTCCTTCTTTCTACTCATGAATTTTAACGTAGCTCTAATAATAGAAGTTTAACATCATTCTACATGTTTCTTATTGTTGTTCTTTTGTTATCAAGGTTGTTACAATTTTATTAGTTAGTTGAATGATTGTAAATTTTTATTTTTTATTGTTTTGAGTGGTTGCATGAAGAGTAAAAGCAATTTTAGAATTCAATGATGGCCTATGCTTAGTTTGGGATTGCTAACAATAGAATCTATAAGGGATTCCAAGTGCTATCTTATCTATACTAAAGTGTGAAGATGTTTTTTTAACAAGAGATATAATTAGAGAAGAACCAAAGAGAAAAAATATAAGAGGATTAAAAAGAATAAGAGATGCTCAATACAAAATAAAAAAGGAGTATATAGATGAAATAAAATAGAGTGTGTAAAAAAATAGAATTTGCAATAATAATTAAAAATCATGTGCAATAATAAGTAAATAAAATACACTCAACTAACCTATATAATGCAAGAAGATGTAATTATTTATTGAAAACTAATTAAATGTGTGATATTCAAGGTACAAATTATTTCTTGCAGCCTTGTACGACTTTATATTTCTTATGTATGTTGTAGTGAGTTATATAAGGGAATAAAACATTTCTATTTAATTCGATTACTACCATTTAATCATATTACTAGCACTTGCACCCTAATGGGAGTGCAATACTTACGCCAATAGGTTGATTAGATTACAAATTGTCCTTTTGTTGTAAATGAGGTAAATGACCACATATTGATTTTGTTTTTCCATTAAGTTCTCCACGCCGACATTAGACTGGAGGAGATCCTAGGGGTCAGGGTTTTGGATTAGGGTTAGGATTATGGTTAGGGTTAAGGTTGGGGTTAGGGTTAGGGTTATGAGAAAAAGAATTAAGGTTAGGGTTAGGGTTGGAGTTTTGGTTTGGGTTAGGGTTAAAGTTATAGTTAGGGATTTGGATAGGGTTATGGTTAGGTTAGTGTTTGGGTTAGGGCTAGGGTTAGGGTTAGGGTTAGAGTTAGTGTTAGTGTTATGAGAAATAAAGTTATGATAATGGTTAGGTTAAGGTTACAATTATGGTATTTTGTTAGCATTAGGGTTAGATTAGGGTTAAGATTAGGGTTTATGGTTTAAGATTTATGACAAGGATAGTTTTAGCTATGGGTATGGTTTAGGTTTAGCATTGGGGTTAGAGTTATTCTTAGGCTTCCTGTTAAGATTGTGAGAAATAGGGTTAAGATTAGGGTTAGGTTAGAGATATGATTATGCTTTATGGCTCGAGTTAGGGAAAGTTTAGGGTTACCATTAGGGTTTATGGTTTAAGGTTTGGATTAATGTTATGAGAAAAAGGGTTAGGATTAGTGTTAGGTTAGAGTTACAATTATGGTATTTGATTAGGGTTACCTGGTTAGTTCAGAGTTATAATTAGGGTTTATCATTTCAGGTTTAGGGTTAGTTTTAGAGTTGTGGTTATGATTGGGAATTAAAGTTGAGTTAGGTTGCAGTTTAGGGTTAAATTTAGGAATAGGGTTAGTATTAGGTTTAGGTTCAATATTATGGTTAGGTTTAGGGGTAGGGGTAGAGTTACAATTATAGTTATGAGGAATAGTGTTAGGGTTAGGGATAGGCATAGGATGAAGGTGAGGGTTAGGGTTAAGGACAAGGCTATGATTATGGTAATGGTTAGGGTTACAAATTGGGTTAGGCTTAGTGCTAGAGTTATGGTTAGTGTTAGGGTTAGAGTTATAGTTAGTGTTAGGGATTTATTTGGGGTTAGGGTTAGGGTTAGGGTTAGGAATAGGATTATTGTTAGGGTAAGGGTTAGGAGAAATAAGGTTACGATTATGGTTAGGTCCTAGGTTCATGTTTATGGTTGAGGGATCATGGTAAGGATAGGGTTAGGTTGTGGGTATGGTCTATGGTTAGGGTTGGGGTTAGGGTTTTGGCTAGGTTTAGTGCTAGAGTTATAAGAAATAGGGTTATGATAGGGTTATGATTACGGTTTTCAATTAGTATTAAGTATAGGTTAGGGTTACGATTAGCTCTTATGGTTTATGGTATAGGGTTAAGAGTTATAGTTATTTAGAGTTATGAATACAATTAGTGTTTTGGTTAGGATTAGAGTTATGGTTAGGTTAGGGGTGAGTTAGGGTTTAGTTTTGGATTAAGGTTAGGATCAAGGCTAGGGTTAGGGTTATTGTTAAGAATAGGATTAGTGCTTGGAATAGAGTTGAGATTAGGGTTACAATTTACGGTTATATTCCCGAGTTTGGTGGAATATGGGAGTGAAGCCAGTATATTGTATGAATTTGGTGGCAGGAAACAAAAAGGACCAAGAAATGAGTCTTGACTCCAAACCCTAGGCGAGCTTTATGACCCGGTTAGGTGTTTGGAAATGAGAAATTCTAGAACCAAGGCAGGGGAATAGATAACTGTACGGAATCCATACAGTACTAGGTGGGGTGAGGTGAGGTCTACATATTCCAAAAGATTTGAGACTTCCCTGAACACAGTGGAGTGAATTGTGATTAAGAAACCAGTGAAACCCTAGATATTAGGGCAATTAGGCCTCTTCTCCAAGATCATTGGAAGGAACTATACGGAACAGTAGGAGGTCAGAAAACTTTTGCAAGATTTAAAAGTCCCAAAAGGGTGTCAGAATATGTGTTTAGTTTCCTAGGTTGTGTGGAGAACATTTGCAGGAAAAGCCAATTTGTGACTGGTAAGGGCTAGTAGAGTTTAGGCCTCACCTAGGCAATTTTATGAAATCGGGTAGTTTGAGGGTTGAGTACCGAGCAAGATGGATCCTTGTGGATACAAACAACATGGAGACAGTATCCACAACTCCCCTACAAGTATTTATAACAGTATGAAGAATATGGCACTTAGATCCTTCTAAGTCCAAGCAAGATTGAACAAGTTGCAAGAAGGTGTTTGTCTACCCAAGGTAAAGCACAAGGTAGGAACTCTTTGAGAAGAGTTGGAGCAGAGTTTGGTCAATCTCCAAGCTCAAGAGGAACCCATTGGAGTCAGGTTCTAGGTAGGTGGCAGTGGAAAGTCATCCACAAGACAGTGCAAGCAACCTTGGGTTTTGTCATACATCAATTTTTAAAATTAAAATTTAGGTTAATTTAAAAATTAATTCTAAGCTTTAATGATATTTTATTGATTTAATTTGTTTATATGATTAATAATTTTACTGTAATGATACTTCATTTCACATAGAAATAGAATTCTAGATTTATTTATTTTTTGTAATATATATAAATATATATACACACATTGTGGTGACTTGATTATTAATTTAGTCTACGATTGGTTATTCAAATTTAAAGAACAATATATACCTAATTGAACTCAAAAATACAAAAGTAGGCATGCAAAATAATTTCTATTTTTTTAAGTTAGAATTTAATGTAATTTTAGAAAATAAAATAATTTGGATGAAAAGAAAAAAATAATAGAAAATTTAGTCATATATATATATATATTCTTAATTTATTCTAAAATTATAATTAATAATTGTTGAATTATTTTAAAAATAAAATTTATTTTTAATTTAATTTATTTGTAGTAGATAATTACTATAATTTAAATGATTATTTTCAAAATTAGATAATAAATACTTTATAAATTTTAGAAATTAAAATTTAGTTTAATTTTATAATTAATTCTAAGCTTTACAAATATTGTTGTGATTTGATTAATTATTTTTTATGATTAATAATTCTAACTCTAATAATACTTCATTTCACATACAAATAGAATTGTAGGTTAAAATACTTATTTTTGTTTGTAATATTTTTCATTAATGCATAATTTATAAACTAATGTTAAGACATTAATAATTCTAACCCTAATAGTACTTAATTTCACATATGAATAAAAATATATACTAACTTTTCTTTGTTTAATATATTTATCATTAATGTCAAATTTATAAACTAATATCAAGAAATACCTTAACCCCAAGATTTATACTAGAACTATAATTGAACCCTAAACCTAACCCTAATTCAACCCTAATAATAGAATTTAATTATAGTTAGGGTTAGAGCAAGAATTTAATTATCATTAGTGTTAGGGTTAGAATTATGTTTTAGTTAGGGTTAAGGTTAGGATTCAATTATGATTATAGTTAGGGTCAAATTTATAAGCTAATATTAAGATATTCACAACTCTAATCCTAACTTAACCTTAATCTCCATCCTAGAATGCTAATTAAACCCTAATTGAACCATAACAATAAGGTTCAATAAGAGTTAGGGTTAGGGTCCAAGTAGGTTTATGGTTGGAATTAGGGTTCAATTACTTGGTTAAGGATAGCATTCAATTACTGTTATGATTAGGGTCAAGTTCAACTTACAATTAAGGTTTAGTTAGGCTTATTTTGGTTAATATTGCAATTGGGGTTTAACTAGAATGCTAATTGAACCTAATTTAACCCCAACAACAAGGTTCAATTAGAGTCAGGGTTCGAGTTCAATTAGGGTTAAGGTTAGCATTCAATTAGTGTTATGATTAGGATCAAGTTCAAGTTCAAGTTAGGGTTCAATTAGGCTTATTTTAGTTAAGTTTAGAATTTTAAGGTTTAATTAGAGTTAAGTTTATGGTTCAATTAGGGTTAGGGTTAGGGTTCATTTAGATTAAGGTTCAAATAGGGTTCAATTAGGGTTATTATTACTGTTTAATTAGGGTTAGGATTAATGTTAAGTTAGGATTAAAATTATTAATGTAGAATAAAACTTGGAGCTAAGGTTGGGGCTATGGTAAGTGGTAGGGTTAGGCTTAAATTAGGGTTCAATAAAGGGCAAGGTACAATAAGGGTATAATAATATTGGTTACTTTTTAAGTCATGACCATGCTAAATGCCAATTTGGTTTAAAAGACCCCTTGTCAAAGCCACAAGGCATTTATTTCTATATACCTTATATATTGTTCATATTTTTATCATTATGTTTGACCTCAAGAGAATGCTTCAGGTAAAGTACACCTTGCAAATCCACCTACACTTGGATCTAACCATTCAATCTCTCAAAATTTGACTGTTATTTTGGAATGATTATCAAATTGGATATGTCCAAAGCCTTTGATAAGTTGACTTGGCAACTTCTATACTGCATATACCTCTTGTCAACTTCAACTAGGGGTGTACTAATTGCATAATGAATTGTATTCTTTTTCAATTCAATTAATCATCCCCCATAGGGTCTTCTTCACCAAGTAGGGGATTAAGTTAAAGAGACTCATAATCATGTATTTTTTCCATCAAAATGGCAGAGGCCCTTAGTACAAAACTTATACTTGCCAGTATGTTATAAAAATTTACATGACTGCCAATTCTAGCAACACAAGCTAGTACATACAGTTTGCAGACGTTACCTAACTTACAAGATATATGAGTTTTTGGAGGAGATGCAAATAAAGAGAACTTTTCAATTTGTTTCAATGCCCAGTGTGGAGTATCCAAAATCTATTGTTAATTCTAAACTTGATATTGACATATATCATTGAACTGAGATTGGTACTACTGTTCTGACTCATTGGCGATAATTATTGGATGTGTGTAAAATCTAGAGATTTGTGTTTGACTACAAAGAGTTATCTCTTGTGATTTATCAACAAATTATTATTTTTGTTCGTGGGCTTCTTACACAAGACAATATATTTAAGCATTTCTTGTAGAGTCTATTCCAATTGATCATAACAAAAACACTTCCAATTTTGAAAAGAATATAAGATAGAACCAAATAGTAGTGAAAATCCCAAACAAATATTGTCAAGAGTGTATCTCATTTGGATTTTATTTAATCTCCCTTTATGTCTACAATTTCCTAAAGTTTGACTGATCATCCAAATAAAACGTTGATGGATATGTAACACATTTAGTGCACTCATGCCCTAGTTCATCATATCAAGCAGAGAGCATGCCTGTCTAGAGATGACCTTAGAATTTGGTTATGACTTATCCAGAGATAGTGATGTCGACAAAAACTCAAATGAGACAAGCAAATCTAGAAGCTAAGGGTATACACATCAATGTCTAAGTTAAAAAATTAATACCCTAGACAAATATCAGTTCACATAGTGATGAGTCTGCAGTACGGAATTTTCATTCTAGATGGTAGGCTTATAACTATACTATCCTAGAAATGCATGAGCATTGTGTGGTCACCTTGAAAGGAATAAAATAATTTGAATCATCAATTTCTTGAATCATTATGGTTGAAGTATTTGATGTGTCCATCACAATATTGAGTAAAAATTGTCGCATGAAGAGCAGGTTCTTTAAGGGTAAAATATTTGCAATCCAAAGAGTAGCATCAAAATTTGAGCTACAAAGGATAATTTTAAATTTTATATGGTTATTTAAAATACTAAAAAACTTTTTCTTGAGAATTAGTTGTGCCATACTTACAGGTTACACTTTATTTTGAAAGTAAGGGACAACAACAATAACAGTTAAATGTCTTAAAAACATTTTTTTTCAAACAAAATGGGTAGATCTGAATTTTCATAGATCACTTTTTACATACTCTACAAGAAATATCGTAATCTTTATTTTCAACTGAAAAAGGATCTGGCAAAATACATATCTATAAATTTATAAGTATAGATGTTTAATTTGTAAATAAATACACATTGATTAAGGGTGGACTACATTTTCTCTTCTTAAAAAGGTGTTTGACATGTCAGAATATGGGCCATATTCTATTGAATAGATCTGAAATTTGAAACATAGTAGACAATCTTTACTTAAGTATTAATTTAAAGTTTTAAACCATGTTCCCACAAAAAAAATTATGTAGACCATAGCTACTGAAATCAAAAAGAATTTCCTAGAGATTTTAGTCATGAATCAGGTATTCTTGTCGTTGTAGCAGGTGTGCCAAATTTGGTTTGTGGTGATTGGCTAAAACCTGGTGCAATACTAATTGATCTTGGCTTAAATGCAATAGAGGTATGGCACCTTCTAACTTCCTTTTTCAAAAATAAATTGTAAGTAAAATATGGTTAATATATAGCAAATTAAAACTATTGCTTTCACTTTTGCAGAATCCTAGTGCTAAAAGAGAATACCAATTAGTTAGTCATGTCTCCTATGAAGAGGCTTCGAGATTAGCTTCAACAATTAATCCTCTACCTTGTGGTCTTGGTCCAATGACTATTGCAATGCTTCTGTCCACTACTCTACAATCAACAAAATGTGCATATGGGTTCAATTGAGATTTTTGATGTTTGATCCAGGCCTTTTGCAATATACTTCACATTATAAGTTTTATAAGGCTTATAAATGAGTTATCTATTGTTGAATGGAATAAAAAGATCATTTTCTATTGTAAGACATTTTTTGGAGACATTAGGCACCTATAAGAAGACTTAGGACTATATGCTTTCATTTTCATTTGTGCAGAAAACTATAACATTTAAGGAGGTGAGTTATACATGACTCTACGTACAATGAAAGTTCTAAAGATCTTTGTTTTTTTAAAGAGAATTTTTTTATCATATATGTTGAATGGTTAAGGAAATCTTTGAACTCATTAATATTTACATAATGCTGGCAACATGTAAATTGCGCTTTCTTCATGGCCTAAAAGCACAACCAGAGCATCTCAGACAAATTCAAATATAACTATTCTAAAACTTTCTCGCAGGAACTTTGATGCTCTGCAGCTCTTGTTTTAAAATAATTATATTAATTTTAGAATTTAAAAAGATTATATAAGGACTTCCGCATAGTAATAACTGTCACTAAAATTTATAAAATAAAAATCACAAAAAGGTTTCTACAACTCGACCATCTTCAGAATCGGAGAAAGTCACAAAACCATAAAAACATGTACAGCAATACAGCCAAATTCCATACACACAAATATCTTCTATTGGCGTTTGAAGTGTGTTGAAAAATATCTGTGTGGCTGGATGCGTCTTTCCCACCACTGAACACAAGAATATTACTGACAGATTGGGTTATGTCAGAGTACAATCACTAACCTCCCCTCCAATCAAACCACTCTTTCTAAAATCATCCAACTAGACACTTATATCAGTCGGGACGTTTCAATATGGAAAAGAAACCGTCAAACAAGAAAAAGTAAAAGAATCAGCAAAGATCGTAGAGTCATGGCTGACGTTAGAAACATATTCGCTTATTATCAACCAACTTGCCATTAAACTTTCATTAGATTGAATTTAATGGCACTGGAAATGCATTTTGGACGTGTTTTTATTATAAATCAGTGTACAGTTAAAACATGGAAACTACCAAGATTAGGTATGGCCCCTACCTAGTGCTGTGTCCAATAAACACGTTTTCTTGTCCTCCACTTGAACCCAAGTGACGGGTGACAGTAAGGAAGCAAATTGTTGGATTACAGTGGACAATGCAGAAGAGTGCTGCAACTCACACTATAAATTGCAACCACCAATTTACTCCTTCAACCATCGAGTGCAATTCATCTATCCCAAACATGGCGCGTAGTTTTAAGATTGTTGCTCTCATTTTGATAGTTAGTCTCGCTGTCTGCTCTGGACGCGGATCAGTATTAAGTTATAGCCAAGGGGGTACGGGTTATGGTGAGGGAGGAGGAGGGGGCTCCGGGTCAGGGTATGGAGCCGGAGCAGGGGAAGGCATTGGGGTAGGCCATGGTGGGGGTGGGGGTGGCGGATACGGTGGTGGGAGTGGTGTTGGGGCAGGCGGCGGAGCTGGAGGCGGAGCTGGAGAAGGCATCGGTCATGGTATCGGAACCGGAATCGGTTCTGGTGCAGGTGGTGGGTCTGGTTATGGCGCTGGTGGAGCAGGGTATGGCTATGGTGGTGGTGGCGGTGCCGGAGAAGGCCATGGAGTAGGAGTTGGTGGTGGCGGAGTGGGCTATGGTGCTGGTTCCGGTAGCGGTGGCGGCTATGGAGCTGGAAGCGGTGGGGCTGGTGGTTATGGTGCTGGTGGAGGTGGCGGGGCCGGGCACGGTGAGGGTGGCTCTGGAGGTGGGTTTGGTGCAGGTGGTGGGTCAGGATATGGTGCTGGAGGTGGTGCTGGCGGCTCCGGAGCTGGGTATGGTTCGGGTGGAGGTTCTGGATATGGTGCAGGTGGTGCTGCCGGAGGGACGGGTGGTGGGTATGGAGCAGGGGGAGGAGGTGGGTATGGTGCCGGTGGTGGACAAGCTGCAGGCGGATCTTCTGGTGGTGGTGGTGGCTACGCTGCTGGCGGCGCTGGAGGAGCCGGTGGTGGCCACGATGGGAATGGCGGATACTAGGAAAACCTATCTACGTAACTAATATATGTCAATCCAAAGCTAGCAAGTTTGATCTAAGCTTAATAACAAAGTCTTGAGGGGTATGTAAAGATCGTATATGTCATGAGATCCCCAACAGGGCATAGACTCTCATGCATTTCTTATTGGATGCAATGAATATTTAACTGTTTGTATTTTTAAAAAATGGTAGCTCTTTTCCTTGTTTATGCTTTTATCTTTTAATGCGAATATTGTTTTGACTGGCTTAGAAACACCGAATTCAGCCCAAGAGTTGAAATCATCTCAATTGCTAAATGAAGAGAATGTTGTAGCAAACATAAGTATTCAAACAGGCCCAAGACATATAGACTGAAAATCTATTCAAAACAGTAAAACATATTACATTAGTTTCAGTGAGTTATAATTTATAAACTGTACGTTCCACACATTTTGAAAAACTGTGAGATTTAAATGCAGCCGTGGGGAGTGTGTTATTAATAACAAACAATATTTCGCTGTGAGGAAAATAACTATCCATTTGAGAGGACCGCAAATGTTTCATGCTTCATCACATTTAGCGATTAGTTGATCTCCACAGACATATTTCTTTAATTCAAATTCTTTCTTTTCAATTCTCAAATATGAATGCATTCTTCTGTATGAAAGCAACCATCTTAGAATGCATTCTTTTAGGAACCACAAATAGAATGTGAGATCAATGCATCTCATTTAACAATGTTTCATTTGTCAAACGTTTTTACCTTATTCATTAGTTGTGTGTTATCGAGTTTAGAGTGTCGTGCAATTACTTTAAACTTTCAATAAATTGAGTGAGTAGGACAATAATAAAATAATTAATTACGTGGTAATAATAAAATAACAAATCATGACTGTCCAAATCTCAAGGATAATATGGTAAATTTAGTCTTGGGTAAGGGAGCTCATAGATGATGAAACCTCTATTCTCCATAGACTGTATGTTCTTAAACACTCCTAATAGTGCATTTAAATTCTCAACAAAATCATAAATAGTTGGTTGCCTTTGTTTAAATTATCTTTTTCTCGACCTCAAATAGGTTCATCTATGCATAGGTGTTTTATTAATGTTATCACAAGCTGTTCAAAATTATAATTGTTATTACTATTTTGAGTCATTTATTAAAGAAAGGATGAAATTAGATTTTAGGATATTTCAAATTTTTATTTGAAATCTATTAAGCTCAATCAATTCAATTTGTCTATTAGGTAATAAAATAATCATTGAATTATATACATCAATTGATAGTTAATGAGTTAAGTCCATAGGATATAGCATTTGTAAGTTACAAGGATACAATTGATAATCACATTAGTGCTACATTAAGTGAAATTTGAATGGGTGAGGAAAGTAAATTATCATCCCTATTGTAGGCCAAATATAGGAAATGATACATGCTATCAAATTTGATCATGTGAAATGATTGTGAGTACCATTGGAGGAGTGAATGTAGGCATTAAACATGCACTATCCTAAGAGTATTTCAAATCATTCATGATTTTCCATTAAAATTTATCATTTTGTGATCACTCAAAGCATCCTAGGAAGAAAAAACCATGGCATAGCAAGTGCGCCCACCATATTAGTGGAGTCGATGAGATCAAGCCATGTAAGTGTAGGAGGGAAATGAACTCATCAAATGAGAGGGCATTATATCCATCAAATGATATTTAATATCAATTTTTTGCATAATGTATAAAGACGTTTTTATATTAAAAAAAGAAGGGAAAGGGCCTTGATCTTGAAAAAAGCAACAAAACAAACACTAAGGCCTATAGGCCTACCAGAAAGTAACATCAAACAAAAAGGTAAGCAACCAAAGAAACTAAAATAAAAATGGCATGCAGGCCTCAAAGGCACAGGCACACAAGCCATAGACGACCAAAGAAATAGCAAAAATAAAATGTCCAAAAGGGAGAACTAATCCTTAGGACTATTAATGAAATTCCATTCTTCCTTAAGTAGCTCCAAGTTGTTCTTCTAAGTATCCTCAACATCTTCAGAAGTGTCCTTTCTCGGAGTGTTATCATCCTGGTTCTTCTCCCTTTTACACTTTTGTTTCTTGAATTTGGATTGCTCTGTAACAATACCAAAAATGTCACAGTTCATAAATGCATGAGCGATATATATAATGCAACTAATTGTATTATCAAGCTTTACCATCTTCTCTTTCAGTAAATCACTTTATTTGGTTCATTCAATTTGATTAACCCTCCCCTACATATTGTCCATCTGGTTCTTGAGAATTTGGAGAGTACCGCTCCCTAAGTCCCCCTCCTCCTCCAAGCTCATCATATCCTTATTTTTATTACCATTATCCTCCTTTTGTTCAAGGTTCATACCTTCCTCATCCTCCTCAATGGGCATGTTTATCTTGTTCCTATTAATCTTTCCCCTCCTCGTCCTCACTTTTTTCCTCCTCTGCCTCCTCTTCCTCACTAGTGTTATCTTCATTGGACTCATTTCCAATCACCACTTCAATTTCTTTTTTATTAGTATCATGGTCTTCCTCCTCAAGCACAAGGAAATACTCTTTGTCTAATGACTCAACACCTTCATCCTTAAAAGATAACTTTTTCCCTCTAATGTCCTTGTTTTTGTTTTGTTTTTCCACTTTGGCCAATCTGGCCAACCTTCTCTCACCTTTACCGCTACTCGAGTCACCAAATTGACCCATATCACCCTTGTCCAGAATTTCAATTGTAACATTTGTAACTTTTGTCTTCTCTAAAGAGTTAAGGCACTTTTTTTTTTAACTACTAGGGTTTACGAGAATTCTTATTTTTTGAGAGGGGGGGTAGACTACTTTTCCTCTATGAGAGGGTTTTGAGAAAAAAACACTAAATGAGAGAGTAGATTTTTGATTTTTTCTAGGGGTAAGGTTATGTTGAATAAGACAGGGATTATCCTTCGATGGCTTAATTTGTAAGGGTTTAATAGATTTTTCTAGACATGACTGAGGGGTTAAGGAAAAAATGTGATTATATAGTCTTAAAATTAGGCCCTGGTGCAATGGGGGAGAGGCCCCTTTGGCCCTGCATTTATGTAGAGATGATAAAAGAAAGGGATGTTGATTTTTTCATTATGCCTTATATGATTAAGGAAAGGAAATTGATAACCATAGATAGTAGTATATCTTCCTTCTAGATTGAAATATTTTATAATGTGTAAACTCACCAGACCATAAGGAGCCAATAGTTTCTCTCTATAATAGCCATTTTGAAATCTCCTCAACTTCTCATCTTTGTTGAGGAATCTATCAATGAAGTGATGGTAGTTCCCATTTCTCACCTATGCCACTTTTAAATATGCTACAACTCATGGATCTATTGGGTTACATGATCCATCTAATCATAATTAATCTCAATGAATGGTGCAAGCTAAGAGTGATGGTATCATTTATCAATGCAAGGGATTATGATACTAGTTGGTTACATCCAATTAAGTAAGAAGTGGAAGTCAATATCTATTATTGTGTGTTACTAGGTAGGGATAAAAGACTTAGTAATAGCCCATAAGATAATTATATTATGGTAGGGCCCATACGGAATATGACTAATTCAAATGGTAAGCTAAAGTAGTTCAAAGAGAAAGGAGCTTAATTTTTAATATAGGATTGTCCAAGATATATTATGTATTCTAATGGAAAATATATCAATAGCTCATGATGCCTGAAGGATGGAAAACCTAAAAAGGGGATTTGTGTTGTATTGTCAATTACAATATAGCTAAGTTTTCATGTGGTGGAGTTGAGATTACCTTAGTTATTTGAGAGAGTTAGAATCATCCTATCAAAGTGTTTTCATAGTTCTTAAGACATGAGGAGATGAGAAAGACCATAGAAATGTGGTTACACACCATAGAAGGTGGGTGCTTTATTACATTCATCTAAGAGGGTCAATAGCTTATAACAACATAAAAGGAGAGAGAAAGAACACATTAAACCATGCTCTTGTAATTTTATACAAACATGACCACAACAACAAAATTAAACTAGATCTCAAGAAAAATATGAACATGGATTAACAAAGCTTAGGGATGAAACAAATTTAGATCTCCTAGATTGGTTATTATTGAAGTTGTGAGTAGTACATGGATATGGAGAGCAAAAAATGAAGTGGAAGCTAAAAATTTGGCCTCATGTTCTATGCAAGAGCCAATTAATGGTGACTCCATGAGGGAACATTGTAAAACATTTAGACTATAGAATCTCTAGTGAAAGAGAATAAATAAATAAAATAAAATCTTTGCTCAATAAGTATTATTCATGTTGAATTAAACATAAACTTTGACTCAAAACAAGAAAAACATAACCTCCATTTAATCAAGGGTGATCACACAATAATGTGTCCTTGTGGGATGAGGCACAAAATAGATTGTACGTGTCAAAAAGTAAATATGACCTTCAAATGAACATGGATATTCAAATTAAGAGCCTTTGATTGAAGGTATATGTTATCAAAACCTTCAATGCCAAATATATATTACCTTTGACTAAAAGTGACACCAACTTTGGGTGAAGGAGCCTTCAAATGAAGGTATTTATTTAATTTTATTTTTCAACAAAACATTGTGACAACCCATAGGCCTATTTATTTTACATATTGGATTTTCTTGGAATGGATATGAAACTAATCAAGAGAAATAGTAAAAAAGGTGTGATATATAATAAAATCAAGATGTATAAGGTAAATTCTATGTTTCTAGCTACTAGCTTGGATTTAGATGGATTCAATATTTTTAGTTATTTGGAATATGTAGTTTATATTTTTCTCTATTTTCCATTTTATTTACTCTATTTTATAATCTTTATTTACTTTTCATATGCTAATAAAAAATTATTTCCCTTATTTTATTCTATTAGAATCTAAAAATGAAAAAGCCTAAAAAAAAAGCTCTAAACCTTAGATGTGTTTATCAAAATTCTCTCCTTTCACATGATATGGTCATTTTTAAAATTTAATTATATTTTATGGAAACAATTTAGAAATACAACCATATGATCATCAAATTTAAGCATTGATTGTAAATTAACTTATTTAAAAATATAAATGAAAAATCTAAAAAATGTTCAAAATTGTAAGCCCTAAGCCCTAAATATATTATCACATCTCTCTCATTTTTAATTTGATGTAGTATTGAGAAATTTGAGGTGAGCCAAGAGTGAAATCTTGGGATTTGGTGTAGAGCATATTCACCAATCTAATTTATATCTACACTCGTAGGATCAATTCTATAATTACAACAATAACCCTTATAATTAAATACAAACTTTTCATATTCTAATTCATTTGTCTAATAGATCTTGAATTTGTACAATAATAATGAATTGCTTTAAAAAACTTAAGGGAGTCATATTTCATATGGAACTTGCATTCGCTATTTGAAATTCCAAATATTTTTATTTGAAGATATCTATCATTATCCTCTATTTTTTCTAAGCTATTTAATGTTAATGATAATTTATTTATTTTTAAAAGAAGATAAAATAGTAATGATACTATATATCTATTAATATATCTTAAATAAATAAAATGTACCTAAAAAGTAGGTCCAAATTTTATTTATATTTTATTATATTTAAATAAAATAAATTATTTATTTACTTCATATTTTATTTAAATCATATCATTTTACTATTAAATCATATCATTAATATTATTTTTATTATTAAATATCAAAATAAATGTTCTCCCTCCTTTTTTTATGAGTGAGTTAGCTTGAGGTAATCATAGCCCATAAAAAGATAAACAAATATTAAAATCAAATTGGCTACTCCAATGGAGGGCCACAGTATGATATATTAGCATAACTATATGATAAGTATTTGTATAGAGATATCAATATTTTTTATTCTATACCATAGAATATACAAACATTCGGCTCTTACTTTAAGAATTGAACAATATCAGTCAAGTCCTCAGCATCTACCTCAGAACTCAGATCTAGGGCGAAGGACTTGTCCATATAATCATCATTAGACACCCCAACAAGCACTATGGCAACATTCTGCAAGCTTTTCCCCCATGGCATCCACCAAAAATGGCGCCCACAGACCATTATAATGAAGGTGAACTGTAGGCCAGACCTAAAATTGTGGGAAGTCAAGCCACAGAATTGTATTGTCCAACACAGTCTTCAAATCAACTCACTATTTAGGCTACTTCAACACCTCTACAATTCATCTGATGTTTCCTTTAGATTCACCCAAGTTGAGCATGACCTCCACAAACATAGATTGGACATCAACGTTAACTTGATACCTGTTCATAGAATTCATAAATGTGATTCCCGGAACTATTTTCATTGCCTGCAAAACCACGTAAGACATGGATTTAAAGATTTTCTTCAGTCTCAGCTCTCAGATTACACCATTGAAATTAATCTATTTTTTCTTCGCATCCGTAGTCTCCATTGCTCTCTTGCAAGTAAATCTCCACCCATTCCAATTGGCAAGAGCATTTCTTGTCATAATTAAGGAGGGAGTACCCCTTCGGGCCCAGCACACAAGTGGCCAAGCCAAAAGCTCAAACCCGCATGCCTGAGAATGATGAATGAATCAACTTGTTAGTCTATTTACATGAGTGAGAACCTCCCCGCCACCTAACTATCCTCCGAATCAATCATTAATTTGGCCAGAGAATCAGCCTGTTTGTTTGCTTCACAGTATAAGTGGAAAACTTTGAAATCTTCATATTTTTTTAACATGTCCAAATAGCTTTGAAGTACATTATCAAGTTTCCATTTTCTATACCTTCCACTTTGAAATCCATTAACCATTAGGAGAGAATCTCCTTTAACCATAATTTTAATACACAACCTGCAACTCAACTCCGTTATTGATTCTTACTGGGATTTTGATTATAACTCATCCTATCTCCTTTCCTTTATGATTTCTATAGATGCACCTAGCATCAGGCCCCCTGGGTTACCTCTAGAAGCCTCGTCTAAATTCATCTTAATTTATCCATCCTGAGATCCAGACTGTGTGTAATCTTCTATCAGAGTAAGGGTCAGCCCTGGAAGCCTCATAAACAAATCTCTCCCCTTATTACTATTATAACAGACTTCTTAATATAATAAAATTATACTACTTAAACAAAACATTATTATTTTAAACTCTGGAACTCCTAATTAGTCCAAAATACTTTTATTAATCACTTAGTAGGGAAGAGCCAATGCCTTTGGCAAATACCATGGCAACTTTTGCAATAAAGTTCAGATCACTTTTCCCTTTAATTGATTTACAATATTCTAAGGGCAAATAGATATTATAACGTGTGTTGAAAAATGTCTCGCACCTGGGTGCGTCTTTCCCACCACTGAACATTCCGAAGGTAAGAATATTGCTGACAATCATTGGGCTGTGTCAGAGAATAACGACTGACCTCCGCTCCAATCAATCCACTCTTTTGTAAGAACTGCATTTAATCATCCAACAATAGCTACACTTATATCAGTCGGTACGTTTCACTATGGAAAGAAACCATGAAACAAGAAAAAGTAAATATCGTTGTCATAAAACTCTCATTAGTTTGAGTTTAATGGCATTGGAAATGCATTTTGGACGTGTTTTAATTATAAATCAGTGTAGTTAAAACATATGGAAACTACCAAGATTAGGTATGGCCGGTAGTGCTGTATCCATAGACGCGTTATCTTGTCCTCCACTTGATCCCAAGTGATGGGTGACAGTAAGGAAGCAAATTGTTCGAATACAGTGGACAATGCAGAATAGTGCTGCAACTCACACTATAAATTGTTACCACCATTTTACTCCAACCATCGCAATTCATCTATCCCAAACATGGCGCGTAGTTTTAAGATTGTTACTCTAATTTTGATAATTAGTCTCGCTGTCTGCTCTGGATGCAGATCAGTATTAAGTTATAACCAAGGGGGTACGGGTTATGGTGAGGGAGGAGGAGGGGGCTCCGGGTCAGGGTATGGAGCCGGAGCAGGGGAAGGCATTGGGGTAGGCCATGGTGGGGGTGGAGGTGGGGGTGGCGGATACGGTGGTGGGAGTGGTGTTGGGTCAGGAGGCGGGTATGGAGGCGGAGCTGGAGAAGGCATTGGTCATGGTATTGGAATCGGAATCGGTTATGGTGCAGGTGGTGAGTCTGGTTATGGCGCTGGTGGAGTTGGGTCTGGTTATGGTGCTGGGGGAGGTGCCGGAGAAGGCCATGGAGTAGGAGTTGGTGGGGGCGGAGTGGGCTATGGTGCCGGTTCGGGTAGCGGTGGAGGCTATGGAGCGGGAAGCGGTGGGGCTGGTGGTTATGGTGCTGGTGGAGGCGGCGGGGCCGGGCACGGTGAGGGTGGCTCTGGAGGTGGGTTCGGTGCAGGCGGTGGGTCAGGATATGGTGCTGGAGGTGGTGCTGGAGGTTCAGGAGCTGGGTATGGTTCTGGTGGAGGTTCTGCATATGGTGCAGGAGGTGCAGCCGGAGGGACGGGTGGTGGGTATGGCGCTGGGGGAGGAGGTGGGTATGGTGCCGGTGGTGGACAAGCTGCAAGCGGAGCTTCTGGTGGTGGCGGCTCCGCTGCTGGCGGGGCTGGAGGAGCCGGTACTGGCCATGATGGGAATGGCGGATACTAGGATAACATATCTACGTAACTAATATATATCAATCCAAAGCTAGGAAGTTTGGTCTAAACCTAATAACAGAGTCTTGAAGGGTATGTAAAGATCGTAAATTTTATGAAATCCCCGGCAGGGCATCGACTCTTATGCATTCATATTGGATGCAATGGATATTTAACTGTTTCTATTTTTCAATTCGGCAGCTGTTTTTCCTTGATTATGATTTTATTTTTTATGTGTAGATGGTTTTGACTGGCTTAGCCACTAAATATCAACACCTAGAAACACCGGATTCAGTGCAGGATTTGGAATCATCTCAAGCGCTAAATGAAGAGAATGTTGTAGCAAACGTAAGTGTTCAACCAGGCCTAAGACATATCGACTACGAATCTATTCAAAACAATGAAACATATTAAATTAGTTTTAGTGAGCTTTAATTTATAAACTGTATATTTTTCACAATTTTTAAAAATTGTCACCCATTGAAAATGTGCAATGTTTGGTATTAATAACATGCAATCTTCCACTGTGGACAAACAAATATCCATTTAGATAGGACCACTCATATTAACCATATATCATCACAGTCAGCAATCAGTTGATCTCCCTTAACATATTTCTTTAATTCAATTTCTTTCTTTTCAATTCTCAATAATTTATTATGAAACATGAATGCAACCGTTCATTCTAATTTAGGAAAAAACTATCTTCAATTTAAAATTCATTCAAACAACAACTATCTTCGATTGAAAATTCATTCAAACAACAAATTTACCATGTATACAAGAATGTAAAGTGCATATAAAAGCCACTCAAACCAACAAACTTACAATGTATACAACATTATAAAACGCATCCATGCTCAATAGAATATGAGAGGGAGAGAAAATTATCCCCTCTTAGTGACACTTTTCACTCTTTATACTCTCATTTGGAACTCTCACAAGAGAATTTAGAGAGAAATTTGAATGAAATTGATTTATTTTGAATAAATAATACCCATTCAGAATTTTGAACGAAAGGGTTCAATCTAATCTTTTTCGTAGAAATAAATATGTATATAGCAAAATAAGATTTGAATTTAATAGTTTCATATAATAAATTATATCTTTGTTTTATTTCATTCTTTTATGTTTATAATACACAATGTTTAGTAAAAGAAAAAATAAAATAAAATCATTTTTATTTGACTTAAATCTAGATTTAGACTCCAAACAAGCAAGTAATAATCTTCATTTAATTGGAGGTGATCTCACAATAGTATGTTTCACGGTAGAATGAGAAAGATCCTAGATGTCAAAAAATAAATACAACCTTCAAATTAACATGGATCTTCAAATGAACAACCTTTGATTAAAAGTATATATTATCAAAACCTTCAATTATAAATATATTACTTTTGATTGAAGGTGACATCACCTTTAGGTGAATGAGGCCTTCAAATAAAGGTATTTGTTTAATGTCCTTTTTAACAAAGCATTGTGACAATTCATAGGTCACTTTATTTTACACAGTGGATTTCCCTAGAAAGAGATGATACAAACCAAGAGAAATATATATATATATATATATATATATATATAAAGTGTGATATATAAAGTAAAATGAGGATATATATGATAAATTCTCTATTTGTGGCTACTAGAAGTTTAGAAGGAGACATTTTTTTAAGTTATTTGGAGTAGATAGTTTGTATTTTCTTCTATTTTTACTTTTTATTTATTGTATTTCATATGCTTTATTTACTATGGTTGGATTAATTAAAATTCTAGTTTATCTTATTTTATTTAATTAACATCGAAAAATAAAAATAAAAATCCATAAAATAAATTATGAATCTTAAATGTGTTTGTCAAAACTTCCCCCTTTCATGTAATATAGCTTTTTAAATTTTAATTATACATTATAAAAATAATATAAAAATAAAACCATATGACTCTCAAATTTAAATGTTGATTGAAATTAATTTATTTAAAATGTTAAAATTTAAAAACCTAAAAAAATTAAAAAGATTCAAAATCCTAAATATATTATCAAAACTCTCTCATTTTAGTATGATATAATCTTTATAAAATTTTAATTATATTTTATAATACTTATACATCCTTGTGTCACTTCATGACATTGTGATACTTGAACGTCCAAAGTTTATTAACTAAAATCTCCTCAACATGTTCAAACCAAAACTTACAATAATTCCTACTCAAATTTGTCATGTCACATTATAGGATGTGATAAAAATAGTTGATCACTAAATCTATTGTAAGTTCCCTTTTATATTAATAAAATGTCACCATGTCATAAGTGATAAATTGATTCCTCGAGATTAATTTAGACTCCCTTTTATAGCTTAGAAGGGTAATAATATAACATAACTTAGGACCCCTTAAAGAGTATAACGAATTCCTTTATTACACATATATGATTAAATAAACATGAAAATAATAAGAAAATAGAGAAGATGATGATAAATATTAGATCACAATGATTGATGTAAGAGCATATGGGTTTATGAAAATCGTCACCAAAAACATTGTGATTTTTTTATTTTTTTCTTTTATATATATTTTGTTTTTTGGGTTACATTATGGTTCATGTTAACTTGTTTTTCTTGAGAATTTTTCAAAATATTTTAGGTTCTTATTATTTCAAGATTATTTATATTAATTTTTAAAATTATTAATCTATTGTTTTATATTTGAGTCAAGATATTAGAGATTAATCATTCGATAAAATAGATGTTCATATAAAGTGTGATATAAGTTATGTGTTAGTTTTTATTTTATTTTTATGCTACAAGAGATGTATCTAAATTTTGGGCTAATTTTTTTGTTTTTAAATGTATTGCTTTGAGTTACAATATGAATGTGGAGAATTGTGGGTTTATTGTGTTTTAAGGATGATTTGGATATCAATTGTGAGTTTATTGGATTAATCATTACATGAGTTAAAATTAAATCTAATGAAATGTGGTGAGTTGAAAATTACTCATTATAGTTTCAATAATAAAAAGAATCTTTATTTTTTTCTAGTTTAAAGCCACAAAACTGAACTATTAAAAATTATTGTTAATAAATTTGATTTTTTGAAGATTTTATTCTTAGTTTTTAGAACTTTAATGAGCTCCTATTCTACTAGCCATGACTTTTCATTTTCCTTCTTTCTACTCATGAATTTTAACGTAGCTCTAATAATAGAAGTTTAACATCATTCTACATGTTTCTCATTGTTGTTATTTTGTTATCAAGGTTGTTACAATTTTATTAGTCAGTTGAATGATTGTAGATTTTTATTTTTATTTTTTTTAGTGGTTGCATGAAGAGTAAAAGAAATTTTAGAATTCAATGATGGCCTATGCTTAGCTTGGGATTGCTAAAAATAGAATCTATAAGGGATTCCAAGTGCTATCTTATCTATACTAAAGTGTGAAGATGTTTTTTTTTTTACAAGAGATATAATTAGAGAAGAACCGAAGAGAAAAAAGATAAGAGGATTAAAAAGAATAAGAGATGCTCAATACAAAATAAAAAAGGAGTATATAGATGAAATAAAATAGAGTGTGTAAAAAAATAGAATTTGCAACAATAATTAAAAATCATGTGCAATAATAAGTAAATAAAATACACTCAACTAACCTATATAATGCAAGAAGATGTAATTATTTATTGAAAACTAATTAAATGTGTGATATTCAAGGTACAAATTATTTCTTGCAGCCTTGTACCACTTAATATTTCTTATGTATGTTGTAGTGAGTTATATAAGGGAATAAAATATTTCTATTTAATTCAATTACTACCATTCAATCATATTAATATCTCTATGTTGCAATGTGTTTAGACACTAGTTTAAATATTTCTTAAATTAATCTTATAAGATAAGTCACAATAATACAATTTTAAAACATAACACAAGACTCTTAGAGGATTCTACACACAAAGGTGACACTATGGGTTATGGTTGTTTTCTATTTTTACCAAGAGTAAACTAACCCTAGTAGGTAATAAGGAATTCTTGCTTCCTAGGTGATGAATATATAAATCAAGCATATATCCAACTTAAATGATCTTAAAAGTGTATCACCATTCTTAACATAAAAAGTCTCTTTCACTTCCTAAATATATATGTAACTTATCTTACTTACAATAGCATAAATAGAAGTTTAGATTTGTAGTCATACAATCTAAATATTTTTTAAACTAATTATTTAAATTTAAAACTCATAACAATAAAGTTAAATTATCATGTCACATGATTATAAAAATGGACATGTGAAATTATTAATATGTAAATAACTCTCAATTCATTTAATAGGTGTTCTTATTACTAAGTTAGTAGCCACAAAATGTAGAATTTTTCCATATAAACAATGTGTAATTTTAACAATAATCTCTATTAAACCTCTAGATGATTTAGATTATTTATCACTCTAACCCACCCCTCAAGTTACATTATGGTGTGCTGTCATAATAGTGGTTTACAATTCCTGAGAGGAACAAATTTTAGCTGAAATCACATATTATTAGAAAATATAATGATTTAATCCTTAAAAAGTTCCATTTTAAGGATTCCAATTGAAGAGGGTTTGATCAAATCACCTTAGATCAAACCCCCTTGGATAGAACCTCGCTAGTTTTAAACCATACCTATAAATGCATCTCCTTTACACCTATCAAAATGCTGATAAAAAATCACTTTTGATTTAGATTTTGGGAGATCAAATGAATTCATTTAAAATTTATTTCAAATGATTATAGTATTCCTGAGAACAAGCTATCCAATGAATATAATTTTAATATTTTTTGGTTTTGTTATGTATTTGTTTTTTAAGTTTTATTAAACATAGGTTTTTCATTGAAAATTAATTTCTTTGTTCTTCACATGTGGAAAATAGAATATTATCAAAAAAAAAATTTGAAAAATATGAGTGCACTAGATATTGAAGTCCTTGATCCAACAAAAAAAATTAAATTAAATTTTGACATATACAAAAAAAGTTACGCGTTATACAGTCGCGCTGTGTGTGAATTGTAATTCGTTTGAACTTGAAACTTGATTAAGGAAAAAATATTCAATAAAAAACTATCTAACCAAGTGGAAGCACTAGATATCAGAGTTACAAATCTAAATTTTAAAGAATTAGAATTTTATACTTCATGGAAAAAAAATTATGCGTTATACGGTGTGCGTCACTTTTTAAAAATGTTGTTTTCTGAAAAAAATCAATTTTAATGGGAGATGGAAAAAGAAGTACAATTTGATTCCAAAATTTTGAAAAAAATATTTTTAGAATCGACAGACAAAATTTGATGAGACTCTAGTTTGCACCATCTTCAAATTCCTCACAGTTTAGCCGCTATAGGTGCCCGAATGTGAAGATTTAGTTAAAAATAATAATTTCAGTGTCCAGTTTGGCCAAAAATTGTAAACCACTATTATGGGATCACCCTATGATCTTGGAGACTTTGTAGATTATTCTAACTTACCATTTGAACCACCTTAGGATATTACTTGTTTCCTAAGTATCATCTTAGGGAACATGCATCTCTCATACACCCTTAGAGAGAGAATTAAACTTGATATACCATGGAACACATTTGTAGAAGTTCCATATACCTAGGTGTGTTAGATTGAATAGGTATGTATATGTTTCATAATAATATTAGACTAAATATATGCTATATTTACGTATAGTTTGAAATATTAGATTAAAGGTTTGAAAATTTGTTTGGGCAAGTATTCTTTAAGTTGGGATCATCTCTTCTAAAAATAAATACTTGTATTCATAACCCTACCTATCCTTAAACCAATCCCAAGAGTTATTGAAAATAATAACCATAATGTAATAATTTTGATGTGTAGGTCCTAAGAATTAATTCAATAAATTATAAGTCACTACCATGATGCCTTAAAATTCCAAGATTTACATTTTTTCCTTATTCATTCAATAGATTAATCCAATTTAAAAAACTCACCATATGAATTTAAACCATGTCTCATCATTAATCATATTTCACTAAACCATTACAATTTCTATTGATACATTTGTAACTTTATTTAATTAATTTAAAAATAGTTCTTTATACAAAGAATGTCTCTTTGTAAAAAATTTCCATACTAGTTAAGTATGTAAGAGTCCATTTTCTATATTACAATACTATAACAATTTGCTACTAATTATTAACCATAAGTTGGGATCAATTACTAGAGAAGAATAAAACATTATATTAGTATTGTCATTGTATACTTTTCCATTGTTTAACCTAGAACTCAATTTCAATCAAGACCTATAATAACATAAACTTATCATCATATAATTACTGGTATAGTCAAATGGGATGAAATAGTGTATTAATTAGATAAATAAGATTCTATGATGGAGAGAAATGTGATTAAATTATTGATTTTTAATCAAATTTATAGTAGTTTGTTGAAAAGAGAATTAAAAATAAGTGTGTTTTAATCTTTATATAATTTTGTGATATATTATCTCTATAAGAAATAATATTTAAGTAATTTCAACAAAATTTAAAATATGAAATAAACACATTGACACATAAATAGGTAAAGCATAGACTAATAGAAACCATACATAATTTTTTAAACTGTTAATAAAAATAAATAATTTACTTTAAGTTTTAATCAAAGGTTTATTTTATTATTCTTTATAGATATAATTAAAGATGCATGGACACATAAATGGATAAGTAATAGATATAAAAATATAAATAATATTTATTTTTATTTTTATATTTATTGAAGAATTGACTTGTCTTCATCTCTCCTTAGATGTAGTTTTAAAGGTTGGAGATTTTTTATGGAGCTAACCTTTGGATTATGAAGGCACCAATTTTTAGTGTCAATGGTGCTTTGCTACTAGTCACTTGGTGTTGGATTGTACTCACTTCAAGGATCCACATTCCTCCTCCTAGTGGAAGAATGCTAATCATGAACTTATCACGATGATGGGTTCCAAATTTGACACTTATTCATAGGCTTCTAGTCCTCTTGATGTTGTTTAGGTATTGGTATCATCCCCTACTGCAAGCTATTAATAATCCATGTTGGTTCATGGGGGTGTTGCAAGTGAGCCTCCTATAGCTCATATAATTTCTCCTTTATTGTCAACTTATTTGGTTAACCTCCTCTCTCATGGCTTGTTTTCCTTCAGTGTCAAGGAAATAAATTATCCTCTCCCTTCTATGGTGGTGAGGATAATGGATTTTCTTGGACTATTTTTCAACAATTGAAGAATGTTCTTCCAAAGCATGTCTCACATTATCATTCCTAGATTAGAGGTGTACATTTTCTAGGTTTGAGTTTATTTGGCATTCAGTAATGCAATTTTCTAATTGTGAAGTTTATTTGGTGTTTGTCACCAAAAACTTTATTAATGTTGTCTAGCCTTTATTATTTATTTTTTGTTAGTTTTGTGAAGCCTTTTTGGCTATTTTTCTTAGGGGCTAACTGAGTTTATTCAGTAGCTTTGTAAAGGGTTGGTACCTTGTTTAAAATCAAACTTTCCTTTGTAAGGGATTAGGACACTTTCCCAACTTATCTAATAAAAAATATTTACTTAAAAATTATATTATTTTAAACATTATTTATTTTAAATTATTTTACTAAAGAGTTATTTATTTTTTCATAGTAATAATATAAGTAATACTACATATGAAAACAATTATCAAATATTTAAATGATTTTTTTTGTTAAATTATATTTTCTATTAAATGACATTGTTAATATTATATTTATTATTAAATATTAATCCTTTGATGTATAAATTACTCTCAAGTTTAAGTTAATATTTTTTGTTAAGCCACTCATGCCATTACAATCTACCCCTTACTACAATTATAATAACACTTATCTAAATGCTAAATACTAGCATGAATAAAATATAATTTAATTTGAAATTATGTAATTTTTATTATAATATAGAGTTAAATATAAATAGAATATAATATAGTTCAAAAATTATACTTTCACATAGCTAATTTATATGTTAACAACTATTTAAATAAAAATAACATAAAAGGCCAACAAGTATAAAATATAAAATTTAGAGCTTATTTTCATAAAACAAGACAATAGGAATATATAATAAGTAAAATGGAACATGGATAATTAAAAATAAATTTACTTTAGAAAAAAGTGATAGTAGATGAAGCACATGTTTTTTTTTACAATATATAATTTAACAATAATGAAATATAAAACATATATTTTCATATTCATAAAATATAGTATAAGTTAAAATTGTATGATAAAATATATTGTTAAATATAAATTTAAATATCAAATGATTTGCATGATCCATATAATGATGCATTTTATATAAACAGGTTAATTGGAAATGTAATGCCCCACCACGCAACCCTAGGGGAAGTTGCATTTTACTACACAAATGAACTAAAAAAAAAAAATTTTAAAGAAAAATTAGAACAATTAACATGCAAGTTAACTATCCATTACCAACCAATCCCCTAAGGTTACGAGACTGAGTTACTTAAACCCAAACAAGGAACAAGAATTAACCAAAACACTAGATTACTTAAAGCATTAAGAACACATACATTCCATACATAATAATTTGCATCAAGAATATGAAGTGCCACTTGATTCCAATGATATCATTTACAACATAATTACAACACTCATTCCCTGAATGAGATAAATCCAATAATCATGATTACATATTACAAATTCCACCTCGATAACAAATGAGGGGTAACGAAATACAATATACAACTAAAAGGATAAAGCAAGGAAAGAAATTGGATCCCACGAGCTCTCCAACTAGAAGTCTCGTCCACACGAACAAGAAGGCAACCCAACAGATTAAGGTGCACGTTCCACCCAACCATGTGATACCCAAAGGCTCACCCCCGTGCTAGGAGATAGTAACCAGGAATCCAACACAAGACCATCTACCACTAGACACAGGCTAAAGCATAAACTAAACTGAAACAACCACAACCACAATATTACTTAACACAAAGTTACAGTGCTTCCAGAGAACAATGATCTTTTACGCAGTACAACAACTAACTTGGTTGACATAGCAAGAGTGTCACACAAAAATTGTTATGAGTTACCCTGGCTCAACTATCTAAAGCAACCGAACCCACATCTTGGGCTATCTAGGCTCAACTCTACCAACCGTCGGGCCCTCATACAAACTGCGCTTCTCGTCTCATCTCAAACCTTAAAAGCGAATGAGCTATGAGAGAGGCATTAATTATCTTAATTAGTCTGAGAGATTTTTCATTAATTCTTTTTAAGCTATCACTTACTTAAACCCTAAGTGAGTTACCCTGGCGCCCCTCTGTGTGTTGGACCCCCACATAGAGCCACTCTCCTATCGACAACACACACGATACAAAGACCACAACCAATGGGTAACTAGATAAGACGACCTCTCCAAACCAAGGAGGCAACAAAATAAAGGAAACTCACTCCAAACACAGGAGGAAACAAAAGTACAAAACCCTCTCTAAACACTGGAGGCTACAAAGGTCAAAACCCTCTCCAACCATTGGAGGAAACACAGGTCAAACCCTCTCCAAGTGCTAGAGGAAACGAAGATACAAAATCACTCCTTCCCAAGGAGGCACAAATCCCAAGACAATCCAAAGGTTGACTATCATGACGACAACCCATACAATTAAATGAAACCCTATCTGGAAGACTTTAAGACATCTACTCCATTTGCACAACATCGAGAAGGTCAAACATAGCTAGCAACCACTTCAAACAATTTAAACAAGCTAACGTTCGGGTTTCCTAAACCCAAGTCAAGCAATGACATAGTACAAGAATTCAATTTAAATAATTAGCATTATTTGTTCGTACTCAAAATAAAACAAATCACTTGATGCCCTTGAGAACTTTAAATTTAATATTTTAATTCTAATTACTCAATTAAAGATAAGGATTAAACAATCTTTATAAAATAACATTATTTGTTAAAATGGCGATTCCATTTCAACTATAATAATGCAATAATCATTTTAAAAACAATTCTTATTTAAAATAATTAAACATCATTTAAATGTCTCAATTAATAAAATATTATCATTATAATCCAATTAATTAACATTTAATACTTTTTATCCAACATATATATTAATTAAAAAATTAAAATATTAATTTGAATCAAATGATACTATATATATATAACATATTATATTTATATATATATATATATTATAATACATATATACCTATATATATTATAATATATATATATAAATAATAATAAATATATATATATTAAAAGAAAAGAAAAAAAATGATTTTTTGAAAAGAGGGGCTGAAGCCCTAAATAGGGCATGCAGGCCCGGCCACCGGCGACGACCTGTGTGCCAAGCACACAGTCCGCCTCCCTTTGGGGTGGTGGTCTGTGTGCGTTGCACACAGCTGCCTCCCCACGGCAGCAGCGGCGGTGGTGGTGGTGGTGAGGGTGGCTCCCCTGCCTCCCCACCACTACAACCAATAAAAAAAAAAAAAAATTATTTAAAATTTTCAAAAATAATAAATAAAACAGTCACTCGTGTTTTTCCAGAATGGAACAAAAATTCATAACAGGGTAGAAAATAAATAACTTTATTGCTATAAATATATATATTTTTAAAAGATGAACTCCATGGCTTTACAAGCCAAAATATATATATATATATATATATATATATATATATATATATATATATATAAACTACAATCCATTTCCCAACCCAAATTGGGAAAATCATCAACAAAAACTGGAAACACAACAACATGGTTTAAAATTCCAGTTTGAAATGTCAATTCTTTTGGGTTCATTCTATTTTTCATTGTTTGATTCTAGTTTTGGTTTTCCTTTCTCAAATCTAACCATAGCTGCAAGTTTGAATGCATTTTATTTTATGAATTTACAAATAGCAAAACAAGGATTGAATTCTTTTCAAAATGAACAAAACAAAAACCAAGAACCTAATTTTTCCTCCAAAACTTGAAGAATCCAATGGTGTTTTTCAACTCCTCCTTTGAATTCAGCTCAAGCAAGGGTCTCCAATTCTTCACCAATCCAAGCAAAGCCACAGCCAACAAATCTTTTCCCCCAAATTGAAAAATTAAAATTATATGAATTTACATTTGCTAAAATAGAGATTTTCCCCAAATTGGTCAAACCCCTAAAATATCCCACCCACTAAATTTATTACAAAATTTGGAGGATATTTCCAATTTTCAAATTTAAAACAAATTTTTATTTTCTAATTCAAACCTCATGCACTTTTCAAAATTCACTAAAATAAAAGAATACAAACTTTGCAAAGAAATTACTTTATCAATAATTTTCACAAGTGAGATTCAAAACACATTCTCCTTTTATTTATTTATTTTAATTTAATTCTAACTATCCAACATGGTTTCTACTTTGATTTTTTTATTAAATCGTAATATACAATAATGCCAAAACAACTATCCCATTTAATATAACACCGTTAATCCAATTAATCAATAAACTCAATATAATTTTATTAATTAAATCAAATCAATCAATAAAATACATGGTGTTTCAACATTGCAAATAAATACATTTAAACATCAATTTAACTACGCAAGCCATTTAATAACCTTTAAAAATATGAATTTAAATAAATACGCAAGGTGAAATGAACCAAAATTAAAACAACCAACTCGATGACACACTATGACTAGGGTGACGACTTGGCACGAAAAACCTAGCTACTATCTCCCAATCTATTTCTGTTGGTCAATAGACACACTCAAACCTGTGAACCAGGTGGAGTCGATGTCATGTACCTGTCAACCTGCAACAAAGAGTACATCGAACATGCATATATATATAATATGATCAAACACACCGTGAAGAGGAAATCTCAGAATTGTAGGGCACTCACAAGCGAGTGATACAATCCTGTCCCCTTCACCAATACAATATCACTAACTGACGCATCTAACATCAATGATATGATCAACAACATAAAACATCATTCAATCAAATATCTTCTAAGTCAATCCAAGACATGCCATAAAGATAACATCAAAATAAAATAACATCACATTAAAATATAACATTCAAATCGTACACACATGATACATCATCTCAATAACCAAAAATCACATCAAAGCAACCAAGGACACACTGTCCATCTAGAACGAAAAACGAAGGGGTGTTACAGGAAAGACCATGTTCAAGTTTATTCTACAATCCATGCACTATTAAATCTAGTAATTTATGTGGAAGTAATGCAAAAAGTCAAACACAATTTCAAAATATTTTTAATTGAAAGGTGTTAGTGAAATTCTTAATATGACCATCAAGAGAATTGTTAGAAAAGATAAATATATGCTAATACTTATATTAAGCATTTAATGTATAACAAGTCAAACAATAGAAAATTCTCATTTCTAATCCTTGTAGAAACAAGAATAAGAACTTTTAACATCATGCACTTACAAAACACACATCCTTGAAGATGCCAAAAATATGAAACCTTAAAGTGGACAATCATTAGTAATGCCACATGAAGAGTTAAATAATTTTTAATTTATTCCCACTAACAAAATTATTTTTATAGGTCCCAAGATGTTTGTTAATATTAAAAAAATCTTGAAATAGGTGTTTCTATCGCATAGAAAAAAAAATTGGAAGTACAATTATCCTTGTTGGTGATCTTTCATAGTTACCTACTATGAAGAACATACCATTGTATGCAAGTATACTCTACTTAATTATTTTTCTTCATATGAATTTTCTATTTTGCATATTAAAAATTAAATAACATTATATTTAACCATATAATTTTTAAATGACACAAGCAACACTTATGGTAAAGAATTATGGGCTTCATTACAAATAGTTGTGAGCTTGGCGATAGTTTTTCATCAATGGGAACACATACTAGAACAAGTGAGAATTAGAAACATGTTAATAAATGTATAAAATAATTAGAAACATATGAGAATTTGGAAATTTCTCATGGGATGAAAAAATATTTCTATCAATGCTAAGGAAAGTGCGTTATTTGATACATCAATGCATTTATCCAAAAAAGTAATGCATGGTCATACTCTATAATAAGTTAATGTTAAATTTATTAACCACACCAATTTCACTTAGTGTATCTACATATATACCATGTGTATTAAATCACATGAGGATGATGATATTGATCTAAACAATGAGGTAATAGTGTATGTTTTCCAATGCATGGTGTTGACTTGCAATTGTGGGTAGATGTTGGTTTAGTTAATGATTCCCTTGGTACCATAAATAATATGTGTGGTACCTATGATACTAGAAGCCAATAAATACATGGTGAGTGGAGGATGTGTATAAATTTTAAATCAATAAATAATATCACAATAATATATAGATTCACATTACCAAGGATGGATGACATAATAGATTGTTTGAATGGAGAAAAGTATTTTAGAAAGATTGATTTAAAGAGTGGTTATGATTACATATAACTAGACAAGGAGATAAATGGAAGACACAACTTAAGACAAATAAAGGAATATGTGAGTGGTTGGTTAGGCCTATTGGGTTGACTAATGTATCAAGAACATTTATGAGGTTAATGAATGAAGTATTGAAAAAAAAATGGATAAGTTTGTGATTGTTTTTTTTAAAAAAAAAAAAAAATCTTAGTAAGACTTAGTAGGAACACTTAGAACATATCACACTAATATTTCATAATTAGGAGAAGAAAGGTTTTTAATAAATTTGAAGAAGTGTAGTTTAATGAAAATGGAGTTGGCATACTTAGTATTTATAATTTTAGCTAAAGGACTAAAGATGGATTTGATAAAACTAGAGAAATTATAGAGTGGCCTCAACTAGTAAATTTTGGATAGGTAAGATATTTTCATGGTTTGGAAGGTTACTATTGAAAGTTAATCAAAAATTGGTAATTGTGCAACATTAATTGAGACATTGAAGGGATATAAGAAATAGTTAAAATATCTACATCAAGAGAAGATTTATTTTGAGGTTCTAAAAAAGAATTTATAGAACAAACAATACTATCATTATCAAATTTTGAAAAGGTTTTTAAAGTTATCATGATGCAAGTGGAAGTGAAAGCAATGTAGTATTAAGCCAATAAAGAATATCAGGAGCATATTTTTTGAGATGTTAAATAATATAATGAGATATTTAGTCTATGATTAAGAGTTTTATGGTATAATCCAAGAATTGAAGAAGTGGAAACATTAATTTTTTCCAAATGACTTTTTTTGTGAATTAATCAGCAAGAATTGTAGTATTTGAACAACAAAGGTAAGTTGAATCATAGATACATGAAATGGGATAAATTTATGTAGAGTTGTACATTTTTATTGAATCATAAGGGTGGAAAATTAAATGTTGTTGTTGATACATTGAGTAGGATATATAACTTACTAACAAAGATAAGAGTAGATGTAGTTGGATTTGAATACTTGAATCATTTGTATAAGGATGGATCCACCATGGAAGACATATAATGAATTGCTAAGTATGGATAAAAACAAGTGATTGGATTATTTAATCTAATGGTATTTATTTCTACATTCTAAGAATCTCAATGAGGGATAATTTGATCAAGGAGAAACATAATGAAAATTTAATATGATATTATGGAGTAGATAAGATGGTAGAATTGGTAAATAAGAACCAATTTTGGCTACAAACATATAATGATGTGATAAGAATTCATTCAAGGTTGTAGGACTTGTCAAGTTGTAAAAGAGAGTAATCAAAATATTGATATGTACCAGCCAAATGTACTAATTTCAACAAAAACATTGGGAGGATATACATATGTATTTTGTATTGGAATATCAAAGAACATAGAGAGGGCATGATTCAAAATGTTTGGTAGTTGATATATTTTTTAAGATGACACATTTCATTCCATGTAATAAAAATAATGATGTAGTACGTGTGGCTAACTTATTTTTCAAGAAATTTGTGAGGTCACATTTTTTTTAAAAGAGTATATTTTAATATAAATACAAAAAAAATTGGAAGATATTATGGAAGAAGATGAAGAAAATTTTAAAATTAATTTTAGCATGTCAGCTACAAATTGGTTGCCAAAAAGAAGTTGTGAATAGGATTTTGTGCAATTTGAGAATATTTTTAGCTAAAGAAAAGATGGTAACTAGGAATATGGATCTACTACAAGCATATTTTTTGTAAAATAATTTAGTAAATAGGAGTACATGAAAAACACCATTTATAGTTAGATATGGCAATATTCCAAAGAATGTATTAGAATTTAAAGATATAATTAGTGAGGAAAATAGGAGTGTAGAGAACATGAAGAAAGTGTATGGAAAAGTAAATAATCACTTGAAAATAATGACCACTTGACTTATAAGAAGAAATAAAATGAGAAGAGAAGACATATGGAGTTTGTAGATGGAGATGAATTGATGATATATATTGCTGAAGGAAAGATCTTCTATTGGGACATAAAATAAGTTGAAGATGAATAATTTTGGCCATTGTAAATTTATCAAGAATTTTGTTTCAAAAAATACATGAATCAGAGTTAGCAAAAATATCGGCCATGTCACCATTATTTAATACCATATATTTGTATCAATATCATGAAGGAGAATTTAGGGATAGAAACTTATAAGGACAATGGAAAAAATAGATATGACAATATCTCAAAGAGGAGATTGAGAAATTTTGGATAGTAAGATTGTGATAAGCATAAGAAATAGACAATATGAAGAATATTTGATAAAATGAAGAGAAAATACTTAAAGAAAATAAATTACTCATTTAATAAATTAAAAAACTAATTAACAATTCTTAAAAAAATTATTAATTAAATTATAACTAAAAACATCTATTATATAATTATTTTAATTTTATGTTTAATAGATTTTATAAATTTTTATTTCATTGGCTATGTTATGATCACAAATCTACTATAAAGTATATGATCAATATTATGGCACAATCTAACAAAAAAGTGAAAAAATACTTGAATCATGTTATCAATAAACCTATTATATGCCTCACCATATGTAGTAGATGCCAAACATCTTGATTGATAAGAGTAATTGGTTATATATATAGGATTATCACAATCAAAGAATTGATTTATCATCTTTTCAAACAAAAAATAGAAACAAGTCTATAAATTATCTAAAATAGAAGAAAATTTGGAATGCATATACAAATTTTCATTCTTACTCGTTCTTTAAATAAATATCAAAGATATGTTCTCTCTAAATAGAAACAACATACTCTAATCAATACCTAATAGCCCGAACTCCAACTGCGATGGAGTTGATATTGACTAATCTGAGGTATTTTGATCTGTTGAGAATAATTGATGTATCGCAAAATAAGCATCAGAGCAAGTAAAAAGAGTGTTACATCAATTTGATTAATGAATGTGATCCAATCCAAATAGTTAGAATGTAACTATTGAAACAATCCATTTTTTTTGTATCAAGTGAATAAAAAAATGAATCAAAACTTTTTGTCCAATTATCGTTATCGAAAACTTACGGTAGCTTGCCAAGCAAAGGCTAATAAAAAAAAGAACTGAGGGACAATTGGCATTACATTAACAATTGGATCAAAAATCGCATAAGCTTCAGGAAATTTGGCAAAAAAGGGGTTATTCAAATGAAAAGCAACATCGTCTAGACAAACAAGGAGGTTGAGGATAAATGGAATTTTGATTCTCCGATGAATAAAAATGATTTAAAGACCCAAAAATTTTTGGCCAATCAATCGAATTTCTTCGCCAAGCTTAGACTTTTAGTCTTCGAGTTGGAAGGGATCATTTCTTCATATAATATTTTAACCATTCTGATAGAGAATGACCAATGAATATATATTCTTGTTTCTTTTTAGGTTCCTCTATAGATAATATCTATTTTATTCACTCAAGAATCTATGCCCCTCTGGTTTTCCTATGCATAATTGCATAGCACCAAATAAGAATGAATCTCTAATGAATTACAATGAAACATTGCTTTAATTTCTATTAATTGATTAAAATAAAACAACACCAATGGGGCATGGCCAAGTAGTAAGGCAGCAGGTTTTGGTCCTATTATTGCGAAGGTTCGAATCCTTCCATCCTAGGTGGAACAGTATTATTTATTTTGAAAAATTGGAAAAAAAATAAAAAGAAAAAAATTCTTTTTGATTTCTCATCCTTTCGTAGACTATACTTATAGAACGGAAATATGAATTCAATAAGATCTAAATAGAGAAAGGGATATTTTTGTGGTGTGGGATGGGAATACAGATAAGAACATTGCATAAAAAATGCAGAAAGAATATAATGCTAATGCAAATAAAATAATTGATGGGATGCAATTATTATTTTATGATTTTGTTCTATAAGAAGGGAATATGGCAGAATCGGTAGATGCTACGGACTTAAATTTTTTGAGCCTTGGTATGTAAACTTACCAAGTGATAGCATCCAAATCCAGGGAACCCTGGGATATTTTGAATGGGAAATCCTAAGCCAAATCCGATTTCTAGAGACAATAGTTTCCTTTCCGAGAAAGGGATAGGTGCAGAGACTCAACGGAAGCTATTCTAACGAATCAACATAATTTGAATTGGATACTTTATTTACAGAATGTCTTTTGTATTTTATTTAACGCTTGAAAAAGCGTTATATATCACCAATAAACAAAAATAACGATTAGAGCTTGAATTGTTCTAGGTTTTATTTTAAAAAGAATATGCCTAGCTTCAAATTGAAATTGAAGGATTCATTAAGCTTTCCAATTAAGAGCTTCTCTAGAAAGAGAGTTGCGTTTACTTCATTTTTGGAAGTAATAATCGGATGAGGATAAAGATAGAGTCCAATTCTACATATCAATGTCAACAACAATGAAAATTGGAGTAGGAAGAAAATCTGTTGGTTTTATAGATCATGACGGTTCGAGTCCCTCTATCCCCAGACCTCTTTATCAAAGAGGTTTGTTTCCTTTTCTTTTTTTTATTATTATTTGTTAGATGTCTTAATAAGAACATAAGAAAACTTTATCACATAAGAAGTTTGAATTGTATGATCAATTTGTGTCTGCTTATGTATATATACATCTTTGTATATGTGTATGTATATAACTGTATATAACATATATGTATGTTTTTATTTGCATCGTTGCTTCTACTCTTTCAAATGTTGTCTTTTACCTTTTTGCTTTTAGTTGACAGGAGTTTGGTTGATGTGCTAGTATGATGCATAGGGGAACAACTGGGATACCTCAGTTGGTAGAGCAGAGGACTGAAAATCCTTGTGTCACCAGTTCAAATCTGGTTCCTGGCATGTATACTTGTATAACTATGAAAAAGCCTTATTCTACCCTATCTATTATGAGTTGTTTAGAATAAGCATCAGTGATTCTAGGGTATTGAATTAATAGAGAGTTTGTCCAAGTTATTTCAAAGGGTTTCGTAGAGTAATAACTACTTGAAATAAATCGAACTAGAGAGCAATTTTCTCTATTTCATTCTATTTTTATCTCATAAAGAAAAGGATATAACTAGGCCTATTAGATAGTTTCCTATTTAATAAAAAAAGAATAGAGGAATAATTGGCATTACATTAACAATTGGATCGAAAATTGCATAAGCTTCAGGCAATTTGGCAAAAAAGGGGTTATTCAAATGAAAAGCGGCATCGTCTAGACAAATAGGAAGGTTGAGGATAACTGGCATTTTGATTCTCCAATGAATAAAAATGATGTAAAGACCCAAAATTTTTTGGCCAATCAATCGAATTTCTTTGCCAAGATTAGACTATTAGTCTGAGTTGGAAGGGATCATTTATTCATATAATATTTTAACCATTCTGATAGAGAATGACCAATGAATATATATTCTTGTTTCTTTTTAGGTTCCTCTATAGATAATATCTATTTTATTCACTCAAGAATCAATGCCCCTCTGATTTTCCTATGCATAATTGCATAGCACCAGATAAGAATGAATCTCTAATTAATTACAATGAAACATTGCTTTAATTTCTATTAACTGATTAAAATAAAACAACACCAATGGGGTGTGGCCAAGCGGTAAGGCACTAGGTTTTGGTCCTGTTATTGTGAAGGTTATAATCCTTCCATCCCAGGTGGAACAGTATTATTTATTTCAAAAAATCGGAAAAGAATAAGAAGAAAAAAATTCTTTTTGATTTCTCATCCTTTCGTAGACTATACTTATAGAACGGAAATATGATTTCAATAAGATCTAAATAGAGAAAGGGATATTTTGTGGTGTGGGATGGGAATACAGATAAGAACATTGCATAAAAAATGCAGAAAGAATATAATGCTAATGCAAATAAAATAATTGATGGGATGCAATTATTATTTTATGATTTTGTTCTACAAGAAGGGGATATGGCAGAATCGGTAGATGCTACGGACTTAAATTTTTTGAGCCTTGGTATGGAAACTTACCAAGTGATAGCATCCAAATCTAGGGAACCCTGGGATATTTTGAATGGGCAATCCTGAGCCAAATCCGATTTCTAGAGACAATAGTTTCCTTTCCAAGAAAGGGATAGATGCAGAGACTCAACGGAAGCTATTCTAATGAATTAACATAATTTGAATTGGATACTTTATTTACATAATTTTTCTTTTGTATTTTATTTAACGCTTGAAAAGGCGTTATATATCACCAATAAACAAAAATAACGATTAGAGCTTGAATTGTTCTAGGTTTTATTTTAAAAATAATATGCCTAGCTTCAAATTAAAATTGAAGGATTCATTAAGCTTTCCAATTAAGAGCTTCTCTAGAAAGAGAGTTGGGTTTACTTCCATTTTTGGAAGTAATAATCGGACGAGGATAAAGATAGAGTCCAATTCTACATGTCAATGTCAACAACAATGAAAATTGGAGTAGGAGGAAAATCCGTTGGTTTTATAGATCATGATGGTTCGAGTTCCTCTATCCCCAGACCTCTTTATCAAAAAGGTCTATTTTATTTTCTTTCTTTTTTTATTATTTGTTAGATTTCTTAATAAGAACATAAGAAAACTTTATCACATAAGAAGTTTGAATTGTATGATCAATTCGTGTCTACTTATGTATATATAGATCTTTGTATATGTGTATGTATATAACTGTATATAACATATATGTATGTTTTTATTTGCATCGTTTCCTCTACTCTTTCAAATGTTGTCTTTTACCTTTTTGCTTTTAGTTGATAGGAGTTTGGTTACTGTGCTAGTATGATGCATAGGGGAACAACCAGGATAGCTCAGTTGGTAGAGCAGAGGACTGAAAAATGCTTGTGTCACCAGTTCAAATCTGGTTCCTGGCATGTATACTTTTATAAGTATGAAGAAGCCTTATTCTACTCTATCTATTATGAGTTGTTTAGAATAATCATCAGTTATTCTATGGTATTGAATTAATAGAGAGTTCTTCCAAGTTATTTCAAAGGGTGTCGTAGAGTAATAACTACTTGAAATAACTCAAACTAGAGAGCAATTTTCTCTATTTCATTCTATTTTTATCTCGTAAAGAAAAGGGTCTAACTAGGCCTATTAGATAGTTTCCTATTTAATAAAAAAAAGAACAGAGGGATAATTGGCATTACATTAACAATTGGATCAAAAATCGCATAAGCTTCAGGAAATTTGGCAAAAAAGGGGTTATTCAAATGAAAAGTGGCATTGTCTAGACAAATAGGAAGGTTGAGGATAACTGGCATTTTGATTTTCCAATGAATAAAAATGATGTAAAGACCCAAAAGTTTTTGGCCAATCAATCAAATTTCTTCGCCAAGATTAGACTTTTAGTCTTTGAGTTGGAATGGATCATTTATTCATATAATATTTTAACCATTCTGATAGAGAATGACCAATGAATATATATTCTTATTTCTTTTTAGGTTCCTCTATAGGTAATATCTATTTTATTCACTCAAGAATCTATGCCCCTCCGATTTTCCTATGCATAATTGCATAACACCAAATAAGAATGAATCTCTAATGAATTACAATGAAACATTGTTTTAATTTCTATTAATTGATTAAAATAAAACAACACCAATGGGGTGTGGCCAAGCGGTAAGGCGATAGGTTTTGGTCCTGTTATTGCGAAGGTTTGAATCCTTCCATCCCAGGTGGAACAGTATTATTTATTTCAAAAAATCAGAAAAGAATAAGAAGAAAAAAATTATTTTTGATTTCTCATCCTTTCGTAGACTATACTTATAGAACGGAAATATGATTTCAATAAGATCTAAATAGAGAAAGGGATATTTTTGTGGTGTGGGATGGGAATATAGATAAGAACATTGCATAAAAAATGCAGAAAGAATATAATGCTAATGCAAATAAAATAATTGATGGGATGTAATTATTATTTTATGATTTCGATCTACAAGAAGGGGATATGGCGGAATCGGTAGACGCTACAGACTTAAATTTTTTGAGCCTTGGTATGGAAACTTACCAAGTGATAGCATCCAAATCCAGGGAACCCTGGGATATTTTGAATGGGAAATCCTAAGCCAAATCCGATTTCTAGAGACAATAGTGTCCTTTATGAGAAAGGGATAGGTGCAGAGACTCAACGGAAGCTATTCTAATGAATCAACATAATTTGAATTGGATACTTTATTTATTAAATTTCTTTTGTATTTTATTTAATGCTTGAAAAAGCGTTATATATCACCAATAAACAAAAATAACGATTAGAGCTTGAATTGTTTTAGGTTTTATTTTAAAAAGAATATGCCTAGCTTCAAATTGAAATTGAAGGATTCATTAAGCTTTGCAATTAAGAGCTTCTCTAGAAAAAGAGTTGCGTTTACTTCCATTTTTGGAAGTAATAATTGAACGAGGATAAAGATAGAGTCCAATTCTACATGTCAATGTCAACAACAATGAAAGTTGGAGTAGGAGGAAAATCTGTTGGTTTAATAGATCGTGAGGGTTTGAGTCCCTCTATCCCCAGACCTCTTTATCAAAGAGGTCTGTTTTATTTTCTTTTTTTTATTATTATTTGTTAGATGTCTTAATAAGAACATAAGAAAACTTTATCACATAAGAAGTTTGAATTGTATGATCAATTTGTGTCTGCTTTTGTAGATATACATCTTTGTATATGTGTATGTATATAACTGTATATAATATATATGTATGTTTTTATTTGCATCGTTGCTTCTACTCTTTCAAATGCTATCTTTTACCTTTTTGTTTTTAGTTGACAGGATTTTGGTTACTGTGCTAGTATGATGCATAGGGGAACAGTTGGGATAGCTCAGTTGGTAGGGCAGAGGATTGAAAATCCTTGTGTCACCAATTCAAATCTGGTTCCTGGCATGTATACTTTTATAAGTATGAAAAATCCTTATTCTACTCTATCTATTATGAGTTATTTGGAATAATCATCAGTGATTCTATGGTATTGAATTAATAGAGATTTCGTCCAAGTTATTTCAAAGGGTGTCGTAGAGTAATAACTACTTGAAATAACTTGAAAAAGAGAGCAATTTTCTCTATTTCATTCTATTTATATCTCATAAAGAAAAGGTTATAACTAGGCCTATTAGATAGTTTCCTATTTAATAAACAAAAGAACAGAAGGATAATTGGCATTACATTAACAATTGGATCGAAAATCGCATAAGCTTTGGGCAATTTGGCAAAAAAGGGGTTATTCAAATGAAAAGCGGCATTGTCTAGACAAATAGGGAGGTTGAGGATAACTGGCATTTTGATTCTCTGATGAATAAAAATGATGTAAAGACCCAAAAAAAATTTGGCCAATCAATTGAATTTCTTTGCCAAGATTAGACTTTTAGTCTTCGAGTTGGAAGGGATCATTTCTTCATATAATATTTTAACCATTCTGATAGAGAATGACCAATGAATATATATTCTTGTTTCTTTTTTTAGGTTACTCTATAGATAATATCTATTTTATTCACTCAAGGATCTATGCCCCTCCGGTTTTCCTATGCATAATTGCATAGCACCAAATAAGAATGAATCTCTAATGAATTACAATGAAACATTGTTTTAATTTCTATTAATTGATTAAAATAAAACAAAACCAATGGGGCGTGGCCAAGTAGTAAGGCAGGAGGTTTTGGTCCTATTATTGTGAAGGTTCAAATCCTTCCGTCCCAGGTGGAACAGTATTATTTATTTCAAAAAATTGGAAAAAAAATAAAAAGAAAAAAGTTCTTTTTGATTTCTCATCCTTTCGTAGACTATACTTATAGAACAAAAATATGATTTCAATAAGATCTAAATAGAGAAAGGGATATTTTTGTGGTGTGGGATGGGAATATAGATAAGAACATTGCATAAAAAATGCAGAAAGAATATAATGCTAATGCAAATAAAATAATTGATGGGATGCAATTATTATTTTATGATTTTGTTCTACAAGAAGGGAATATGGCGGAATCGGTAGATGCTACGGACTTAAATTTTTTGAGCCTTGGTATGTAAACTTACCAAGTGATATCATCCAAATCCAGGGAACCCTGGGATATTTTGAATGGGCAATCCTGAGCCTAATCCAATTTGTAGAGACAATAGTTTCCTTTCCGAGAAAGGGATAGGTGAAGAGACTCAACGGAAGCTATTCTAACAAATCAACATAATTTGAATTGGATACTTTATTTACATAATTTGTCTTTTGTATTTTATTTAACGCTTGAAAAAGCATTATATATCACCAATAAACAAAAATAACGATTAGAGTTTGAATTGTTCTAGGTTTTATTTTAAAAAGAATATGCCTAGCTTCAAATTGAAATTGAAGGATTCATTAAGCTTTCCAATTAAGAGCTTCTCTAGAAAGAGAGTTGTGTTTACTTCCATTTTTGGAAGTAATAATCAGACGAAGATAAATATAGAGTCCAATTCTACATGTCAATGTCAACAACAATGAAAATTGGAGTAGGAGGAAAATCCATTGGTTTTATAGATCGTGAGGGTTCGAGTCCCTCTATCCCCAGACCTCTTTATCAAAGAGGTCTATTTTCTTTTCTTTTGTTTTATTATTTGTTAGATGTCTTAATAAGAACATAAGAAAACTTTATCACATAAGAAGTTTGAATTGTATGATCAATTTGTGTTTTCTTCTATATATATACATCTTTGTATATGTGTATGTATATAACTGTATATAACATATATGTATGTTTTTATTTGCATCGTTGCTTCTACTCTTTCAAATGTTGTCTTTTACCTTTTTGTTTTTAGTTGACAAGAGTTTGGTTACTATGCTAGTATGATGCATAGGGGAATAGTCGGGATAGCTCAGTTGGTAGAGCAAAGGACTGAAAATCCTTGTGTCACCAGTTCAAATCTAGTTCCTGGCATGTATACTTTAATAAGTATGAAAAAGCCTTATTCTACTCTATCTATAATGAGTTGTTTAGAATAATCATCAGTGATTCTATGGTATTGAATTAATAGAGAGTTTGTCCAAGTTATTTCAAAGGGTGTCGTAGAGTAATAACTACTTGAAATAACTCGAATTAGAGAGCAATTTTCTCTATCATTCTATTTATATCTCGTAAAGAAAAGGGTATAACTAGGCCTATTAGGTAGTTTCCAATTCATCTGAAAGCTAAAAAAAAAATGATTACAATTAATAGAAAGATTGAGATAAAGTAGCTTCTACCTTAGCATTATGTAAAAATAGAACTAGATCAGGATAAAGACTAATACCTATGATTGGTAGAAAGAGACAAATCAAAATAAAAAGTTTGCATGGTCCCGAATCCTTAAAATAAGGTTTCGGGACATTTGAAACCTTATATCCATAGAACATTCGACGTAACATAGATAACAAATAAATGGGAGTTGATATCATTCCAATTGCCACTATTGCAGTAATAATGATCCGAAAGGTCGAAGAATATATATAAAAGATTAATCTATTTTAAAAACTTAATCTAATTAGAAATAAATTATATATATATATATATATATTTAAAAAAATTGACGTTTATCTTAAATATTCTCACATAATTTAATTTAATTTAATTTTTATTTTATAATAATATTAGTTAAATATAATTGTTCATGGCATAGTGTGATGTTTAAATCATGGTATTGTTGTTGTAGTCATCAAGATTCAAATCTCCATTAGATCATTGTGATCAGGGGTATTGTGCCCTCGTTCATCTATTGCACTCACATGGTTGAACTTTCTTGTTGAAGCTGTTGCTATTCATGCCCATGTCGTCATGCTCCAAATCCTTGTTGAGTTGGTGTGCTCACAGATTTTGTATCCCTACTCCACTATTGAATTTGCAGATTTGAACTATACACATTAATATAAAAGATAAGATCTCCCTTTTATAACCTCGTCAAACCAATCTAAAAATTCTCGTATTACCCAAAAAAAATAGTTAAATACAACCATACCGCCATCAAATTTAGGCCCAATATGGACCTCAGGAGCATATATAAGTTTCATATGTTTTTATAAATATCAATCATACAGAAAATAATCAAATTGATTAAACTATTTGACTCTCTTTACCGTGATGGTAGAACATTGAAACTTATATCATGTCTGCATATCATATGTTTCCCACCTGTATGCATATCATATGTTTCCCACCACTCGAGCATTATATCGCATGTCATGGTGCGAATTGGAATATGCTTGAGATAGTCATAGTGGAGTGTCAGAATGAATCTATCTGAACATTACTGTAAAGAAGAGAAACCAAACAAACAAATTGAAAAGCAAAAGATCACTGAGTCATAGCTGACGTTCGAAACCAATAGCCTCTTAGAATTAAGTCATTTTGGATAAATATGGAGAAAACTATGTTTTAGTTTGGGATTTAATGGCACCGGCCATGCATTCAGAAAATTTGTAAATCCACAAACCAATGTAATGAAAACATACAGAAACTACAAGGATTAGGTAGGTATGCTGCTAGTGCTGTGTGCAATAAACGCGTTTTCTTGTCCCCACTTCATCTCAACAGAATGGGTTACAGGAAGGACAGCAGATTGTTGACATACAGTGCACCAAGCTTGATAGTGCTTCGTTTCACATTATAAATAGGTAACCCATTTACTCATTTTTCACTCATCAAGTTATAGTAGCTCTAAACATGGCGCGTAGTTTTATTGTTGTGGTAACAATATTGATAATCAGCATTACTGTCTGCACTGCACGCAGATCAGTTTTGACGTATGGTGGAGGTGCAAGTGGTGGTTACGGTGGAGAAGCAGGTGGCGGGTCGGGTGGCGGTTATGGAGGTGGAGTAGGGGAAGGCATCGGAACCGGCATAGGCTCTGGTGCCGGTGGTGGGTCAGGTTATGGTGCTGGAGGAATGGGCTCCGGATACGGTGCAGGTGGTGGTGCCGGAGAAGGGCATGGAGTGGGAGCTGGCGGAGTCGGCTCGGGTTATGGTGCGGGTGGTGGTGTTGGAGAAGGACATGGAGTGGGAGCTGGTGGAGCCGGCTCTGGTTATGGTGCGGTTAGCGGTGCTGGAGAAGGGCGTGGAGTGGGAGTTGGTGGAGCTGGCTCTGGTTATGGTGCGGGTGGGGGTGCTGGAGAAGGGCATGGAGTGGGAGTTGGTGGAGCTGGCTCTGGTTATGGTGCGGGTGGTGGTGCTGGAGAAGGACATGGAGTGGGAGCTGATGGAGCTGGCTCCGGTTATGGTGCAGGTGGCGGCGCTGGAGAAGGACATGGAGTGGGAGTTGGTGGAGCTGGTGTTGGTTATGGTGCAGGTGGGGGTGCTGGAGAAGGGCATGGAGTAGGAGTTGGAGGAGCCGGCTCTGGTTATGGTGCAGGTAGCGGTGCTGGAGAAGGGCATGGAGTGGGAGTTGGCGGAGGTGGAGCTGGCTATGGTGCTGGTTCTGGAAGTGGTGGTGGTTACGGTGCAGGTGGTGGTGGAGCTGGTGGTTATGGAGCTGGTGGTGGTGGTGGTTCTGGTGGCGGATCAGGGTATGGTGCAGGTGGATCTGGTGCCGGGTATGGTTCGGGTGGAGGTTCTGGATATGGTGCTGGTGTTGGGTCTGAAGGTGGGTATGGGTCTGGTGGAGGGGGCGGATATGGCGCTAGTGGTGTAGGTGCTTCGGGTGCAGGCTATGCTTCTGGTGGCAGTGCAGGTGCGGATGGTGGAGCTGGTCATGGTGGCAAAGGTGGATACTAGACGACGAGCTCCTAATATATAATTATTTATAAGATATTATGTTTTCTTAACGAAATAAGAATGTCTGGAAACCTATGTACAGTTGTGAAATGTCAGATGCTCTGAAGGAAATGGCTTTAATGTGTATGGTGTCGCATGCAAGGCAGGCACGATGGGTTGTAACTTATCTTCTTACCTTTGGTTGCTGTTTCTTTTGGTGCAGTGAGTTTTCCGGGGAGATTGCTTCATCACAACTTAGTAGTGATCTCTGCAACTTAAGAAGACCTAGGCTATATGTGTAACTATGTTAAAATTTGAATGGCAACTCCTGTTTGGAGACATTAAATGGCATTTGAATGGTTAGAAGTGTAATTCATTAGTTATCTAGCTCCGTGTCTCTTGCAGTACTAACAATGGAAAGTAAATAGCTTCCAATACTTTATTTTGATAAAAGATTACAGCCGATGGACTATTTACATTTAGGAGAAAGAATCTAATAGTTATGCAGGATCTAAAATTTATGAGAGAATTGGGCATTCCATGATTATTTCATTATGAAAAGGTAAGACATAAGTTTGTTTTTCAAATTTTTATTTTATTTTTATAATATTTAATAGTCTAATTTAATAGTAATATAAAAATTATCTCAATATTTATATATTTAAGGAAAAATATAAGAGGTATTTAGAAAGTAAATTATAGAGAGGATTAGGATTGTAGTTTGTTTAATGTTTGATGGAGATTTAGATGTTTGTTCTTAATTGAGAAGATGAGTCATAATTCTAATTTTTATTTTTGTTTATAATTTTTTTAAGTTTGTTGTAAATTAAACTAATCTACGAGCATTTTTATTTTGTTAATTGTTGTTGCATTCATATAATAGTGGTCCTATCCTATTTTTGTGTTGGTGTTTAGTACAATTATAGTGGCATCTTATATGATCTTGTAACTTATATTTCTAATCAAAATTGAATATAGGATGGTGCCATATTCACTTTTTGGGACTTAAATTGAAGGATTTTGAATGGTAAAGGTCCTTGCCAATAGTCATGTACCACAAATATTTTTAAAATGAATATTAATCATCTTGAAAAATATGTAGAGTGTAATTCTTAGGTGGATGGGTCAAGCTAGGTACACAAATAGAGCTTTTGCAAGTAATAATTACTATTTGTGTACTATATTGTATGCTATTGTATGCTACTACTTCCTATCTATTTTACCCTCCCAAATTTTTCTTATTTATCTTCTCTTAACTTCTTCCCTTTTAGAAATCAATAAACCACTATTTTTAACTACTAGATGAACATGTGAACTGAAGTGGAAAATTAGAAATCAAAATTGAATAAAATAACTTTTGACGAGTGTGGAAACTATTGCACATAGTAGCATTAAAAAGACACTACCACATGTGCAACAAAATTCACAATGATCAAATGTCAAGGACTAAAGTGGGATTTGAGTATTAAAATCTAAAAAGGTTAAACATAAAGACAATTTACTTCCAAAATAATCAAATTTGATCAATGTGTATATTTATTAAAATTAAAACCTAAGAATAAACACTAGAAGATATAAATAAAGATCAAAAACTTTTATCTTTACACATCAAAAATATTCAAATAAAAAGAAATATAATTTTTCAAAATTACATCAATAAAATTTAACAAATCATATATTTAACATATGTAGTAGATTTGGTATTTAGGCAATCTATGCTAGCTTCTTATGGGGTTTTTGGGGTTTTTTCATCATAAAGGTTTTGAATAAGATGGGCCAAATTAGTTGAGAGGGTGAGAGACTTTAAATTGAAACTAGTGCACCTTTTAGGGGGTCAATTATTATAAGGACTAACCAATTTGTCACTTTTCCCCTATTGATCCCTCCAACACAAAAGATAAAAACTTGGTTTTCTATCGAGTGATATTTGAGGGAGAAAATAATTAGGACATAGGTTGCAATCATTAAATAAATAAATAAAAAACAAAATAAGACCATAATTTGTGTATTTCTTGGAATAATTATCATAGTTAGGACATCAACATACCATAAGCAACCAAAAAGGGGGCACAACATGAAATAATGTGAACGTAGGCTCTAGTTGAGGACATGTACCCCTATGGGTGTAGTGAGAAGCTAGAAGCATCTCCATGTGAAACAAACTAGATTGAAATTAAATAGAGAAAATAATAGAGGCCACATGAAAACCCAAAAAATACATGTATAAAACCAAGGTAGACTAGAATAGAGGGAATCCAATCCAAAAATATGTAGAAGATCAAAGTTATCACATGCAACCAATGAAATGGAAGCATAAATTGAGGAAACCTATTTTTTACGAGGTTATGTGTATCACAAATCAATTAAAGATAAAATCTATGGCCCTAAGCCATGGGGAAACCTGAAACAATTGTAATTGACTATCATCACACCATTTTCTAGAGATTTCATTATTTTTGTTCTAATAATATAATTTTTCCCTTATGAACAATAATAATACTTATTCATTCAATCATTTCTATGGACATAAAATTGCTATATAAGAAAAGAGAGGAAAACTAAAATCAAGTACCCTTCCTCTAGACCAAACAATTCATTCCAAAACAAGTATAAATAATAAATATTTAAATTTATTCAATCTTGAATTCATAATTCAAGCCCAAAGCATATGGTTCATAATTACATAGTTATTAAGCTCATCCTAGCACATAATAAATTTTAAATAAATCAAAATGTACGCCTTTTTCATTTTGAATTCTAGCTTCATTAGGCATATCAAGGAAAAACTTTAATGTTTCATAAAAAATCTTTAGAATAACACACCTATTTGTGCAATTGGCTTGAACAAAAAAAATTCTAGGTTTTTCCTAATGGAAGCTCTCATATTCAAGAATGTAATCTAAATGAATTAAAATATGAAACTCTTTTATATCACTTGGGTAGGTAAACTCATTTCCTTCTAAATTTATACTCAATTACCAATAAAAACGTTTATAATTAGGAGAAACATTATCATCTTCAATGATAAGTGTTTGACCTTATTAGAAAAAATGTCTCATATTTATTAGTTTCACTATTATTCTTTAAAAAAATGTATACTTAATATTTTCAATCACATAAGTTGATATACTTATAAGTACTTGAATCATCTATGTAACCAGATTCATTGTTACAAAAATCAACCTAAAAATTAAACTATGGTACACAAAATCCATGAAAAAATCCCATGACTTCATCCATATTGTCATTACACTGACTAATAAATATAATAGCAAACTCATTATAAGTACATTTGAATTAACCCCTATTGTATAATCACATTATTTTATCATAAAGAATTCAACTACGGCACATCTTTCATGGGAAATAGAACACACCACACCAAGGAAATGAATTAGTGTGTGCACTATATATTAGTCAAAAGCATCAAACTAATTTCTAATCCCTCCTATGGACTAAGTGTCCAAGGAAAAAGGATCAAAATTTTACAAATCTAGTTGAAAATAAACAAGTCTAGAAATTCTAATATTCTCATTTTAATGCAAAGAGCTAGACTATAAGAATGTTAAATAATTACAACTTTCTCTTTGATAAAAGGGTGGTGAACACCTTGCACAAGAAAAGAATTATTTTAATTATGTAAAATAAATATTTATTTATGATGCATCTTTAGAGATGTGTTTAGCCACATTAAATATTTATTTGCATCCACTTGTGAATTTGTATGTAGTATTGGTTAGTTGTTGGGTTGCACACTAGAAAAATATTTGATATATTGTCAAAACTTAGTACGAAAAAGTAAATGTTGGAGTCAATGATTTTGTGTACTCATGGTTTTTATTAAAATTATTTTTTCCTTTACCACTTGGTTGCATTTTGTGATCTTGAATCTATATTTAGGCAACCACATGTGTAGTGGTTAGGTTTGGTTGGTTGGCTAGTTACGTTGGTTTTCATTATATTGAGCTCTCTTGATGTAAAGCATGTCATGGGATGGGTGTTTGCATGGTTATCCATTATTCTTGGGACACATGGAGGATACATTGGAGGAGCTTGAATTTTTAGAAGTAGTCATGAAGAATTTGTAAGTGTATTTTAATGTTTCATTGTTGAATAATAAACTGAGTTTGGATGCTCTTGAAGGACAGGTTTTTCCCTCTTAAATTTTTTCCCTAGGTTAGATCTTGTGTGATCTTGTGGTATGTATTTTATCTTTGCATTATGGTTATTCTATAATCTTGTGTCCATACTTTTATCTCATAGGGTAATGTAGGTATTGGTTTGAGCAACCTACTAATTTTCCAAAAAAATGGCATGAAAGCCATGTTTTTACTTGAGGGAGGTTAGGGATGCCTATTTTTGTTTAACTATTATTTGATTAGAGCTATAAAAATTTTAAACCATGATAATGTTGGATAAATTTTAGACATTTCAATGTAAACTTAGGGTTTTGGGGTTTATAGATATATAGTTATTTTTTGGTTGATCTAGGGTTTTAAAAATTATTTTTAAAAGGGGTTATTTCTAAGTGTTTACCATGAGGGTTTTGTTGGGAAATTTTCACAAATGATCTCCTAGGAAAAATTGTACCTCACCCTTGAATCTAGGAGGCCAAGAGATATAAATTGATGTAAGATATAATATATTTTGGTCCCTTGTGCCTAGATGTGAAAAAATCCCCTTTCTTTGATTGTATGATCCTATAGTCATTTGGAAAAAAAAAATTAAAAATTAAAAATTAACAATATCTTTAAAATTTACTACACTATGAAAATATTTCTTTTAATTTATAAAATTTATGGTAGGGGGTGGGGGTTTGCAAACCCCCATAAACCCCCAACAAAAACCATATCAAAAATTATTGATAGTGTTGCATGGGGGTGTTAGTCCCCACCAATGGTTGTTGGCCCAAAAACAACGATCATTAGATTGATGGAGCTCACTCCCTAATCTTAGCCTTCAATAGAGTGTGGCTTTAAATTACCCTCCTAAGCACTATGAAATTTAAAAAAATTAACCCAAATATAAAAGCCTCTCAATTTTAGGATTATAACAAGATTAATTTATTTTTAAAATGTCACCCTATAATGACAAAAAATATATCCCTCTACATTTTCGCACTTGTTTCGGCCCTCATTAAATTAGGCTTAATGTTGCCTTGATTTAGTGTTGTAATGTGTTTAACACATTCACATTAGGTCTTAGGCTAGGTGTAAACTAAGTGGGCCTAGTTTTCCCTTATTTAAGGTGTTGTAAAGTGTGCCTTTACACTTTCACACTAATATAGGGTTTTATTAATCAATTGGGCTTCTTTATGCCTTAATTATCCTTATTTTGCATCCACGAGCCTTAATTAATGCATCTTTCTGATGATAATCCCAAAATTTACCAACATCCAATCATAATTCATGTGTTTTTGGATTGTATGGCCCAAATTTAGTGATCTGGGACTCATACATCACCTTGGGTGTATGACTTCCACCTAAGTTTTGGGGACCCGATCCTGATTTCACATCAATCTAAGCCTTTCTTGAAAAATGTGTCTCAAAGCTTAGCCTAATGGGACTCATATGCCACTTCTAGTATATGAGTCTTGTGTGGCTTAAACTTAAATTAAATTCAAGTTCTTGGTGAGATTTTACTCTCCAAGATCTGATGTTGGCTTGTAGTGTTTAATTTCTAGGAATTTATCATAAACAAGTATTATTTCACTTGTTTTCACCTAAGACTATCAAGAGAGCATTCTTAATAGCAAGTTTATGATTACAAGACTTCACAAGAGCATCAAGAGAGTTTACAAGAGCATTTCTAAGGCCTTCAAGGGCATATTTCTTCATCATTTGCTGAAGCAATTCAAGATCCATCATCATGACAAATAAATAGTGCATCAAGCATGTTGTTAAGCTAATGTTGTTGATGTAGCAATGAAGATCCATTTGCAAGCATTGTTTTACATCCAATTTGAGATCAAGATCTACATTCTTCATGGCCACTTCATGTTATATTGCAGATTTACATTCCAAGACATCATTCAAGGTATCATTGTTCATGTTTCATGTCCTTATTTCATTGTTTCATCATTTGGTTTAATTACCTAAATGGGGTTTGACCAAGGAAAACCCCTATTTCATAACAATCAACAAGTTTCTCTCTCTCTCTCTCTCTCTCTCTCTCTCTCTCTCTCTACATGTGTGATTGTAGATCTAGATGTCTTGGATCTTGAAGATCCTTTGAAGATTGAGTTGAAAGATTGAGGAAAGTTGTCAAGTTGTCACCTTGTTTGCGAGATCACGGAAAGTCACCATAGGTCACAATTCATGGTTTTAGACCTAGAAACAAAGCTTGGAAGGAAGAGCAGCGATAGGAGAGTAGATTCAAGTCTTGAACCTCTAAAAAATTAGAGTGGTACCGATACGCCACTTGTGGCATATGAGTCCCAGTACAACACATTTTCCATATTTTAGTGAATTTAGATCAACCACTATGAGATTCCAGTTTTGGCACAAAAACCCTAGTCTGGGACTAAATCACCTAGACTGGTGTATGAGTCCTAGTGGGCACCAAACAATAGGTTTTTAGGGTTTTTTAGCTTGTTTTGACCTCATCATTCTTCTAGGTGCAGCTCTATTCATTCTTAGTTTGTTATCCTAATTTTTCAGTTTCATTTCCTAGGTCATTTAGTTAGGTTTTGCATCATACTTTGCATGTCATTTACATTTCTTATCTTTCCAATCCCTTGCTTGGTGGTGAACCCATTTTTAGTCTCTAATCAAACCCTAGGACACCTTATTACAAGATCTCTTTCCCCCTTTCTATCTTCGGATTGAGATCTGTAAGGTTTCCTTGAATGAAACAAGAGTGAAGTATGAGCCTACCCTTATGCTCCATCTCCTAAAAGGTGGGGCACCCTATTTTTCGTCATTTCATTTTTGTGAACCTATCCTTTAGAACAACTTATTTTATGATTTGGATTGCATTATAGTCCTAGATCTAGCTTGCACTAACTTTGCATTAAGTTTTTTATTAGTTAATTTGCATCTAGGGTTTCAAAATCTTGCATTAGTGAAAGTACATATAGGTTGCGTTTTTGCATCTTAGATCATTCAATTTCACTAAAATTTTACAATTTCAAACAATAAAGTCAATATGCAAGCTAGAAAACTTAGAAAAAACTTAGAATTTGATGAAATTGGTGCAAAAACCCTAATTTGGGACTTATTCAAGGGTGATCCCACAAAGCTGGTTTACAATTTTTGGGAGATCTATTTTTTGTTGAAATCACATATTTTTAGAAAATATAATGATTTAAGCCTAAAAAGGTTCCATTTAAATCATTCCAATTGAAGATGATTTGATCAAACTACTTTAGATCAAACCCCCTTGGATAGAACCCCGCTAGTTTTAAACCATAGCTATAACAGAGTCTCCTTTACACCTATCAAAATGGTGATAAAAAGGAACTTTTGATTTAACTTTTGGGGGATCAAATGAATTCATTTAAATTTTATTTTTTTTAAGTATGTAGTCCTTATTATAAGCTTCCCAAAAATTATAATTTTAAATAAACTTAATTTTCTTATTATATTTATGTTTTGTTTCTTGCGAATATAAGTTTTTTACTAAAAAATTAAGCTCTATGTTCTGCACATGTGGAAAAATAGAATATTATCAAAAAAAAATTGAAAAATATGAGTACACCAGATATTAAAGTCCTTGATCCAACAAAAAAAAAAATTGAATTTTGATACATACAAAAAAAATTGTGTTATATAGTCCGCCTATGTCTGAATTGTGACTAGTTTGACTTCAAAACTTGATTAAGGAAAAAATATTCAATAAAACACTATAAAACCAATTGGAAGCACTATATATCATAGTTACAAATCTAAATTCAAAAAAAATAGAATTTTATCCTTCATGAAAAAAAATTATGTTTTATATGGTGAGCATCTCTCCTTAAAAATGGTGTTTACTGAAAAAAACTAGTTTTTGAAGGAGATGGAAAAAGAAGTGCAATCTGATTCCAAAAATTTTGAAAAAAATATATTTAGAATCTACAAACAAAATTTCACAAATCACTAGTTTGCATCATCTTCAAATTCCTCACGGTTTAGCCGCTATAGGTGCCTAAAAGTGAAGATTTAGTTAGAAAAAATCAATTCAGTGTCTAGTTTGGCCAAAAATTGTAAACTAGTATTATGAGATCATAGGTTGTTTTTCCTACTTTCTAGGATTTCTGTGTTATGCATTTTCTAGCATTTGACCCTTCCAAAAACTTTGACTGGGACTCATACGCCCCTCTAGGTGATTTAGTCCCAGATCAGCCTGAAACTACCTTTTACAGCATTAAAAATCTTGTTTTTGTACTTCTTAAGCTTATTGGTAACCTATAGTATCAGTCTGGAAAGTTTTAGTAACTTCTTTTCTATGCATCTAGGTTAAAAACATCAATTTAGGGTAGTCATTTTTTAATTCTTCCTAAATCAATGCACTAGCAAACATCATCGAATATGAAAATGTTCACATTTTTGAAACTTTGTATAATATGGATAAAAATACTTTTCACTTTTGCATACACAATGTTTGCATTCAGAAAACTTTGCATAAGTTTGATAAAAGTGCTTTTCATTTTTGGATACACATTGTTTGCATTCTTAAAGCTTTGCATACATTGGATAAAAGTATTTTTCATCTTTGGATATACATTCTTTGCATTATTGAAGCATTTCATGAGATGGTTAGAAGTACTTTTCATTATTGGTCAAACAATGTTAGTATCTTACCTATCTAGGCATGCTAAGAAAAAGTTCATATCCCCTCCCTATGAGAATACTTTAGCGAAAGAGAATACAATCTTGGGAAACCATAACAATCATATTTGTTCTTCTCCTAATATCTCTCCTAGTTGTGAAGAAGATATTTTGGTGTTAGAAGAACCAATCAATGAGAGTTTTTAGAGTCCTCATTGTTTCTCTCCTCCTACCTATCTTATGAGACAAGACATTGCTAAACAAGACATAATCATAGGTAATCATGATGATCACATAACACAACAAGAGACCATTGAAAATTCAACTAATCTCCATTCATCTTCCAGCACCCTCCCCTCTTGTGATAATGTTTTAGAAGATGGAATTGTGAGGAGGATATATTGGTGTTAGATGATCAAATATTTAAGATCTATGACAACCCTCTTTATGTTCTTTCCCCTACCTATCCTATTTTAGAAGACATTATGGGACAAAGGAACAAAATTATGGACAATCATGACAATCACATTGGTTCTTCTCCTCATAACTCTCCTAGTTGTGAAGAAGATAATTTGATGTTAGAAAATACAATCGATGAAAGTCATGAGAATCTTAGTTGCCTCTCTTCCCCTAGGGAAACCCTTATTGAACAATAAAATCCAACCATTGATAACTCCCTTACTTGTAATGAAGTCATTTAAGAAGAACTAATCTCTAAACATTTGTCATGAACATCTAGTTTGTATCTCTCCTAAAACCTCTCCTATTAGGGAAGATATCATGGAGCAAGAAAATGAAAACTTTTTGGCTTCCTTAGATGATGGTGAAAAGATGATACTAGATTCTCCTTCATTAGAAAGAAATCAAACTGAAATTGTTGTGGTGTTGAATGTGAAAGTTTCCATTAGATCCCCTTGATTAATGGACCTCCTACATACCCTATGGGACATCCTAAGAATCCTCTAATTCTTTATCCACCTTCACAATGACCACAAACCCAAAACAAACCTGAACTTATCCTTTAACCACCTAAGAATAATGTTTCATAGCAGCCAAGTTATAATATTGTTTCTCATACATATACACTAGAAACAATCCACAACCAAGATAAACACCTTCAACATCCCTCCCATTGCCTAACCCTATCCTATCGGGTCCTCCTCATTTGCCTCCACAAATTGGAAAGGAGTATGATCTTGTCAAATAACTAAAGAATACTCTTGCTAAGATATCATTATGGGACCTTATTCAAGCCTCCCATCATTATCATAACATGATTCAAAGTGCTTTACAACAAGTTTCTATCCCTTCTAATGTGCAACCGAATGACATAGTAGCCCTAATTCAAGAAATGAATGCTAACATTGTTTTCCACCAAAGTGAGCTCCCTCCTTTGGAAGTGCAAAAACAAAATGATGCTTTCATGATAATAGCTTCCTATGATGATGAGGTATAAAAAGAATTTTCGTTGACAATGGCTCTGCCCTTAATGTGTGTAGTGTGACCCTTTTGGATAGACTTGGCATGGATAAATCAAAAAATCAACCTGACTCTTTATCTATTAAGGGATTTGACAATATAGGAAAATAACTGCTTGGTGTGATCACTTTTCCTATTATAGTGGGAAAGGCCACATTGTACAAACATTGATCCATGTAATGCCTCACGATCTTTCATATAATCTTATTTTTGGAATACCATGGATTCTTGCAATGTATGGGCTGCCTTCTACTCTTCATGGTATGATGAAGTATGTCTACAACAATAAAGTGTATACAATCAAAGACAACCCTGAACCAAATAGTTTACTCATTGAGAAAAACAAGGAAAATCCTTTGAAAATGTTGACACCAACTATACAAGTAGAACTTGTGCAATAGAGAGACAAAGAAAAACACATCAAGGAAATAACGAAGCTATTAGAAGATGATTAATGTTCCTTAGATTTTACATCATTCATGGGCGAATACAAGATCATAAACAAAGATTGAAAAGGGAAAAGAAAAAGCAGTAATGTCAACACAAGATTTGGAAGACCCTTTGAAAGCATCCACCTCAAACACTTTACAAGAAGCAACAAATTACACAACAAACTTTGATGAACTTAATTATGAGCAACCACTAGATCTGAAAGAACTTAAAAAAATTTATGGAAAAGGTTATGAATTTATGAAACAACTTGGTTATAGTGGAAAAGGATGTGGTGCTACAGAAAAAGGTATATGTGTCCCTATACAGCCTCATGTATGCAAGAAGGCACTTAGAGTGGTCTTGGTTATTGTCCCTCGAAAGAAACAAACAAGCCTTTACTTAATATCAACACTCTTACAAAGTATTCTTCTAAGCCAACTTTAACATTTGTGCATCCAAAACTGATAGACACTAGTGGTCTTGAGTATTTTCCTTTGAAAGAAATGAAAGAAACAAATAAATCTTTTCTTAACATAAATTTCATCATGCAAAACACTAATGATTTTAATTTCATAGATTTTACACCTTCCTATAAAGGAGAGTACAAAATCTTGCAATCTAAAGAGTCTTATGTAGGTATGAAACCTTGTACTAAGCAAGAGATTTCTTTGTCTTAAAATAAAGGAACATCCTCTACTTTTGATCAAGAGAGTATCTTTTCGAGACTCCTCCAAGATCGTTTGATATCCCTCCCTCCAAAAACATGAAAGAAATTTTACTACAAAAATTCATTTTGTGCATATCATAGAGTTCATGGTCATTCTACTAATGGATATAAGGCTTTAAGTGATAGAATTCAACATCTTAAGGAGTGTGGCTCTCTTCCTTATGTTGGAGCACCTAGTTCCTCTAATTGATACTGATTTTCACTTTAGCATGTTTCTCATCAATCATCTCGGCTCATCCTTATTCTGGACTAAGTGGGGGCAAGGGGTTAAGCAACCTTGTCCTCGTATGTCACTTGTCATTGTTTGTGTTGGCTAGTTGACTACCTTCCATGTATATATAAGAGCAAGCTTGGGATGTGGATAACATGCCCTAAGTTGCCTCACATGTGATGTACTGAGTTTTGGGGACAACCCCTTATCCATGATGTAGTTTCATTCGGGAACATATGACTTGGCATATGTCTTTCCAAATAACCTCTTATGTCTTCTTCTACTTTAAAGCAATTGCTCGCAGTAATGGTGTTAGAAAATGCTTTAAAGTGGGGGAATACATCGATACTCACATTTCACTATGTGATTTTCTTTATTCTTATGATGCGTCCTTTTCTTGGTGGTGTCATTGGGTTTGATTTCCTCTGAGACCATGATATTCCTTTGATTTTTCCTCTCTTGGAGAAATTAGGCACAATGTACCCTAAGAAGAGACCTTACATGAACTAAGAAAAATATCTTTGAACGTACCTTACACTATTTCACATTTATAATATTGATTATATGGCCACCTTGCATAACATACTTTGCTTGTTTGTGATGCCATCTTGTTTGTTCATGAGTATCAAGCATATGAAGCTTTGCTTGCCTCATGGAGCTCGAAGTTCATTGTTGTTTGGAGCCTTATCAAATTTATCAGGAGGTATAGCTTTGGTATGGTTGTACGTATGGGATCCGAACTTAGGCGTGACTTTCCCATAGGCACTTGCTTGTGTGTGAGCGCATATCGGTCGTGTGTGTATGTCTCTGGGGGCTCACCTAGTGGACGGCCTAAGGTTCCACTAGCCCTTGTGAGCATGCATTTGGTTTGTATAGTGGAAAACATGTTCCACTTGCAACCCACCCTTTTTGGATACTCACCCAATGGATGGTATAAAGTTTCATTGCCTCAAAGTGAGTGTGCATTTTTAGATAAATAACTTATATCTAATCCACAACATAGAGGACAAACAGTTGAAGCTTGATCCACCTTTTCTTTCTATTTCTTTCTTCTTTATGTCTTTATCATTGCATGTTTGTGTATCTTGTTTTGTTGCATATCATACACCTTGTGAGTTTTCTTTTGTTCCTATGTTGGTTTGCCATAGGATCTTGATCTTGGGGGCTTGTGCAACCCTCTTGGTCATTTTCATCCTATCTTGCTAGCATTGATACACTTGGACCCCTCTTGATGTGAATTTGTCTACTTTAGTGTGAGTTTGAAGAAAGTTCCTCCTCTCACTAAAGTGGGGGCTAAATGCAATGATGAAAAATGTATCCCTCTACATTTTTGCACTTTTTTGGGCCCTCCTTGTTAAATTAAGCTTAATGTTGCCTTGATTTAGTGTTGTAATGTGTTTAACACATTCACATTAGGTCTTGGGCCCTTGTAAATTAAGTGGACCTAGTTGTGTCTTATTTAAGGTGTTGTAAAGTGTACCTTTACACTTTCACACTAATATAGGGTTTTATTAATTAATTGTGCTTCTTTATGCCTTAATTGGTCCTATTTGGCATCCACAAGCCTTAATTAATGCATCTTTCTGAGGATAATCCTAACATTTACCAATATATAATCATAATTCATGTGTTTCTAGATTGTATGGCCCAAATTTAGTGATCTCGGACTCATACACCACCTTGGGCGTATGATTCCCACCTAATTTTTGGAGCCTCAATCCTGATTTCACATCAATCTAAGCCTTTCTTGAAAAATGTGTCCTAAAGCTTAGCCTAATGGGACTCATATACCACTTTTGGCATATGAGTCCTGTGCAGCTTAAACCTAAATTAAATTCAAATTCTTTGCGGGATTTTATTCTCCTAGATTTGATGTTAGCTTGTAGTGTTGTAATTTTTAGGAATTTGTCATAAACAAGTATAAATTATACAAGGTTATTTTACTCATTTTCACCTAAGACTTTCAAGAGAGCATTCCTAATAGCAAGTTTATGATTACAAGACTTCACAAGAGCATCAAGAGAGTTTACAAGAGCATTTCTAAGGCCTTCAAGGTTATATTTATTCATCATTTGTTACAACAATTCAAGATCCATCATCATGACAAAGACATAGTGCATCAAGCATGTTGTTGAGCTAATGTTGTTGATGTAGCATTGAAGATCCATTTGCAAGCATTATTTCACATCCAATTTGAGATCAACATCTACATTCTTCATGGCCACTTCATGTTAGATTACATTTTTATATTCCAATACATCACTCAAGGTATTGTTGTTCATGTTTCATTTTCATGTCCTTATTTCATTGTTTTGAACATCATTTGGTTTAATTACCTAAACGGGGTTTGACCAAGGCAAACCCCTATTTCCTAACAATCAACAATTTGTTCTCTCTCTCTCTACATGTTTGATTATAGATCTAGGTGTCTTGGAGCTTGAAGATCATTTGAATATTGAGTTGCAAGATTGAGGAAATTTGTCAAGTTGTCACCTTGTTTGTGAGATCACGAAAAGTCGCCTACAGGTCACAATTCAGGGTTTCAGACCTGGAAACAAAGCTCTGAAGGAAGAGCAAAGATAGGAGATCATATTCAGGTCTTGACTATTTGAAAAAGTAGAGTGGGACTGATATTCCACTTGTGGCATATGAGTCCCAATACAACACATTTTCCAGATTTTAGTGAATTCAGATCAACCACTGTGAGATTCCCGTTTTGGCACAAAAACCCTAGTCCAGGAGTAAATCGCCTAGACTGGCATATGAGTCCCAGTGGGCACTAAACAACAGTTTTTCAAGGTTTTGGAGCTTTTTTTGACCTCATCATTCTTCCAGGTTCACCTCTATTCATTCTCGGTTTGTTATCCTAATTTTCAATTTCATTTCCTAGGTCATTTAGTTAGGTTTTGCATGGTACTTTGCATGTCATTTACATTTCTTTTCTTTCCAAGCCCTTGCTTGGTGGTGAACCCCTTTTCAGTCTATAATCAAACCCTAGGACACCTTATTGCAAGATCCCTTTCCCCCTTTCTATCTTCAGATTGAGATCTCTAAGGTTTCCTTGAATGAAACTTGAGGGAAATAGGTCTAGGTCCTTAAATGCTAACTTGTGCTCCATCTCCCCAAAAGGTGGGGCCCCCTCTTCCCATTGTTTCACACCCTTAGCAACCTACACAATTCTAGAGAATCATCACCACTTTGTTACCTCCCTAGAAATGCTTCCACCATAGCCACTAGTGGTGTTACCCCTATGCCATCTATCTACCATGTATGTTCAACTTGATCGCCTTAAATGAGTTGCTTTCTTTTGGGGGCATGAATTTCACATAAAATTTTAATCTTTTGAATTTTTATAGTCATCAAAAATATATATCTAATAACTACATGGTGGTATCTATTTATTCTCACATTTTTCTATTTTTTTGTTAGAATTTGGTGTCATGAATTGTAGATTACTCTAGAATATTCAATAAGTGATAAATTCTGCATATGGAATCAAAACTAATATTTTGAATAGATAATGGAGAGAATTTGAAATATATTACATAGTAGATCAAGTGGGGTTTTTCACATGGATGAGTAGAGAGAGGATTGTACTTATTTGATCACTTCTAGGAGTTTGAGATTTGGGGTGTGATTTTGTGAGTATCTAGCCAATTCTATGGAAAAAAACTAGTGGGAATGTATTTTTATAGGACCAATATGATGATACAAAAGTTTATCAAAATTAATGATTCCTAATATAGGCTTATGGGTGGTTTTCAAAGTTTAGACTTTGATAGAGACAAGTACACAAGTTGTCTTCTAGTATGAGGACATGATTGATAAATGTGTGAGACTTGGAGTCTTGAAGGGAAATGATGGACCGAAATGGGGTCTTAAGTGGCCACTTTTTTTGAAATTAGGAAAAACTGATCTTGGATGAGAAATTGATGATAGGTATGCTCAAAATTTGAAGTTGCAACAAGAACAAGAGTCATAGTTCTGTAAATTTACTTTATAAAATAATACAATTTTTAAATGGTGGACATTAAGGGGTTCAAATATAGGAGGCACACAAAGTGATCCTATTTTTATCAAAAAAAAATAACATAATGTATAGTTTGTGCCCCCTAAAATGTTAACTTTTTGTACTATTTCAAAAATCACTCAAGTGAAAACTTAGCTAACACCATGTAGTTTATACCTTTTTTTTTCTAATTTTTTAATGAGGTGAAGAGATATGGAGAGGGAGAGGGAGAGATATAGATATATCTAGAGGGATTGAGATTGGGAGAGCGAGTGATGATTTAGAGAAAATTGGAGAGGGAAAAGGGGGAGGGAGAGGTAGAGAGATAGAGAGAGGATCGGGTAGGTAGAGAGAGAGGGAAAAGGAGAGATAGAGAGAAATATAGGGATAGGGAAGGGGAGAGAGGTTATATAGAGAGTAGAGAGTAGAGAGGGTAGGAGAGAGAGAGAGAGAGAGAGATGTCTGAGAGGCTTGATGATGCTTTTGAATAGTTACAAAATTACCCTTAGGCAATTGAAAGATTACACAAGCCTGTTGATCACTAAAATTTGACTAAGTATAGAAAATTATGAGATATTTCAAAACCTAGAATTTTTAGTATAACTCCAAGAGATTTGAAACCATTATCAAACATCCTAAGACTATATACCTAAAATATAACTTAAATCATTATTACTTAAATTTGTATATTTCATGTATATAGTTGAAGGAAGAGGGAGAGCGTGAGCTATACAAGGAGGTAGAGAGATATTGGAAGAGAAAGAGAAAGACCTATTTTTCTTCTTGAAAATGTGAACATGTCAAGAGTGCTCACATTATGTCTTGTATGGTAAAAAATTGGTGTGGCCATTTTTTGGTCCCCCATATTTCTACTCTTAGCCTGAGTATAATGTAATGATGATAATGATGATTACTATGGTTTCATTGATTTTCATGTGCATTTGAATGTTGACATGACACAATCATGTGTGTACTTGATAGTTTATCATAATGATTGATTTATGATTACAAATGGTGATGTAGTTTAATATTATGATTTTTTTATCTCCTAGATGCTTCTCTAGCTCCTTGACTATTGTTACTCAATTATGAATTTATTTTTCAAATCATATGTGTAGGTGATTTATTGTTTGAATCTTGAAATCTACTAGTTATATTCTCTATTACCTTGGTTTAAAATTTAATAATGTGATGATGAGTTTTCATGTTACATTGGTTTGGGATCTATGAGTTATGTATTTTTGTGGGTTAGCCACCCACTAGCTATAGTGGGATGACTCAAACATGGATTGTCTATATTCATAGGTATTTTTAGTGTTGATATCGATTTAGTTAGTCGATCTTTTTTATGGTAATTTATGCATTGCTAGCTTTCTTTTGGTTGAAAGGATGGATTATTATAGTTCTTGGATATTTTATTATTAATACTTGTACCATGTTTTTATCATGATTCCATGGATAGCTTGGAACTTACATAATTCAATAGGATATTTTTCAATAGTGGTGTTTTGGTGGCCGCTTACCTTCTTAGCTTGGAGATCTTGGTTCTACTTTATTCTCTATACCTACTAATATTGTGGTTGAGTGTGTGGGGACTATTAGTTATATTCATTTAGGAGATGGTTATCTTTATATGATTATCTAGAGATTTTAACATCTTGGTTAGTGGACACAAGGGAAATAGGTGTGTCTACCTTTTAGGAGATGAAAAACTTTGGGGACTCATTTCACACTTTAGCTCATTAGGAAACCAAGATCCCTCAACCAAGTGACTCAATGGAGGGAAGGGACCTTTTATTAGGTGGTTTCCTTAGGTGTGATTAAATGGGGGGTTCACCATTAAAATGAAGTTTCAAAGGAGAAATGCAAAGTCTAATGCACTCAACCCTAGAAACCTAGAAAATGAAATCAAATCACTAAATAGAGAGAAACAGAAAAGTACCAAGAGGATAGGAGATGTCTAAATAATATATAAAAACCCTAAAATTTTATATTCCTGAAGTGCATTGGGACTCATATGCCAGGCTGGGCAATTTAGTTCTGATATAGTAATTTGGGTAGAATTTGGAATCTTTTGTTGGCAACTATGAATCCATAGAAATATGGAAAAAATAGGTATACCGAGACTCATACGCCCAGAGGGGTGATTTAGTCCCAGTATCAAGGTTTGACCGAAACATCTGTAGCCTCTAATGATCTTTTGTTAGCTTTCATCTTGTCCGATCTCCAAATTTGAAAGTTGGAGTTCTATCCTGTAGGTGAGTTTTCATGAAGATGACAACTTTGGCAGCTTTCTTCAATCTTGTGACTTTATCTTCAAAGGATCTTCAAGCTTCAATTCACCTAAATCTGCAATCACACATGAATAGGGAAAAATGTTGTGTTAGTGGATAGGGGTTTGCCTTGGTCAAACCCCATTTTGGTAATCAAACATTGAAATGAAATGAAATAACATGAAGGAATGATGAATGAACAAATATAATGTTACAACTCACCAAATCCTTGCAATAAAGGCTGCAAACTTCTGTGAAATGGATCCAATGGATGTGGATCTTGACTCTTGATCTTGATATGAGATAATTTCTTGAATACTTGCTTGAATCATGAAAACCTAAATCACAAATGTTAGCTCAAAAACACACATGATGCATGAAGACTTTGACATGATGCTTGAATCTTGAATTGATGCTCCAAATGCTTGATGATTTTCTCTTGAATGCTCTTGAATACTTGAATTTCTAGATCACACTTGCTCATGAAAATTGCTAGTTTGTTCTTGTTAGGATTGCTTAGGTGAAATTATGTGAAATAACCTTGTATTTATACTTGTTTATGCCAAATTTCCCAAGATTACAACACTACAAGCTGACATCAGATTTAGGATAATAAAATCCTGCCAAGAATTTGATTTAAAATAGGTCTCGGTTAAAGCAGGACTCATATGCTAGTTGGGGCGTATGAGTCTCGGTGTCTTAAACACAAGACACAAACTCTAAGAAATGTTAAATTCAATGCCATATTTGAAATTAGGCCCTGGGACCTAGGTGGAACCCATACACCCAAGGTGGTGTATGAGTCCCAGATCACTAGATCTAGAACACATAGCCTCAAACATTGAATCATGATTTGTTATTTATTAAATGTTGAGGTTATCCATAGAAAAATGCATTAAATTAGGCTTGTGGATGCAAAATAGGACCAATTAGGATATAAATGAGCCAAATTTTAGTAAGGAGGGCCCAAACAAGTGTGAAAATTTGTAAAGAGATACATTTTTCTACATTACATTTAGCCCCCACTTTAGTGAGAGGGTGAACTTTCTTCAAACTCACACTAAAGTAGACAAATACGCATCAAGAGGGGTCCAAATGTGCCAATGCTAGTGAGATAGGATGAAAACAATCAAGAAGGATCATGATCAAGATCCTATAACAAACCAACATAGGCACAAAAGAACATGCATGTGAATGAGGTATGAAGCAACAACAAGATACAAGCATACACTGTCAAAGACATAAGAAAGAAAAGGAAAAAGAGGTTGGATCAAGCCTCAATAGTCTTTCCAACATGATGTGGACTAGGTCTAAGTTGTTTGTCCAAAAAATGTTTACAAGTGGAAAACGATGTCCACTATGCAAACCAAACACACGCTCCCAAGGGCTAGTGAAACCTCAGGCCATCCACTGGGTGAGCCCCCAGAGACACATATGCATGTGACTAGTATGTGCACACACAAGCAAGCAAGTGGATATGGGAAAATCATGCCTAGGTCGGCTCTCATATGTACTAACTGTTGCCCAATTTTTCACCTATGGGCTCAATCAGGCAGGACAGATTATGTTTCAGGTGTCCATGAAGGACAATGGGAACATTTGAAACAAGGGCTAAATCATACATCCGATGCTAAGTCACAAGGAGGTCTATTAGAGGGCATCCCTCATTCAGATTTGTCATAAAACTCCTGATGAAGAAAGTCGCTAAGACTAGCTGAATGTCTTGCCGACTAGTAGTGTGTTATACCCATTTGAAATCCTCATGGTCGCCAAGACATCTCGGTCACTGTAAAGTTTTATATCTCTCTCCACTTGGTGTAATCTCTCGCCGACAGTCGTTCACAAGGGTGGCGTTGGGGGGAATGATTTTCTTCGGGATAATGTCTCTCCGACTGCATGAAGTGTCAGGGAAAGGAGGCATCATTGCTATATGGTATTGCCGACATGGTGGGAGTCTCAGTGAAAGAGAGGTTCGAGCTCGGGAAAAATGGAGGCCTTCGATGTAATCTCTTTCTGACTCAGAGGGGTTTCACCGCAATGATTTGAGCTCGACATGTGGTCTCGACAAAAAGAAATGTCATTGTGAAGAAAGAAAGGGCCTCGATGTAACGTCTCGGCGACCAAACAAAGTCTCACCAAAGGGGATTGCCTTCAACATAACGTCTCACCGAAACATGGGAGTCTCATCGAAAGAAATGATCGGAGCTTGGGGAAAGCGGAATGCACTCGGCGTGAGGTCTTGTAGAATGGATATTTGAAATCAGTAAGACTCCTAGCCATGGAGTTGACTTCAACATGATGTCTCGCCGATGATTGTGAGTCACGCCGAGGATTTCTCCCTTCAGTGTAACGTAAAGACTTTGACATGATGTCTCGGCAAACAAGGGTAGTCTCGCTGAGAGATATTACCTTCAGCATGAGGCCTGGTCGAATGACGAAGGTGTTGCCGATAGAGGGGTTCCTTTGATATAATATTTTGAGTTCAGGGAGAAGTCTCCCCGACCCGATAGTCTCGTTGACCGATGTGCACAGGAAGGTAGGCTCTCGCCGAAACAAGAAGGTTTTGACAAGATGTCTCGCCGACCTAATAGGGTCTTACCAAAATGAAGTGACCTCAGGGAGAAGAAAGGAGCTCGCCATGAGGTCTTGCCGACCATTGTATGTCTTGCTAAATGCTGCTGCAAGGTCTAATTGCATCGGGGAGACACGATTAGTGTCTCACCGACATGCAATTTTTTTTGAAAACTTTTGACCGCCCGAGGAAGCTTGCGTGGCATCTTTTCAACCAATCAGAGGGAACCATGGGTAGTTTGACTGTCGCGACTATCCTTGTAAAGAAGATCAATGGAATGCAGTAGTATGAATCTATTTTGAGATCAAAGGGGGATCGGCATTAATGATAATGCTTTAGAGCATTCAAAATGACCCTTCAAGGAGGTTCAAATATAGACACAAAGGTCAGAAATAAATACAAGTATTACATAAGATCTGAAGGCTTCTCCTGAGGGCGATCCTTCACCGACATGGATAGCAGGGACACAACATTAATTTCATAAAAAAGATCTAAGGGTAGATCTCTCTAGAGGCTGATATTTTTGTAAGCCCTGGGGGGCCGACACTTTTTGTATATAGGGCATTTTTTGCCTCTTTGTAGAGGAGTTCTCCTTATGCTTTTCAAAATTTTGTGACTTCTACAATCCTTTCTCAGATTAGCAAACTTCTGTAACTCATTTTGGATCATGATATATAAAATTTACCTTGGTTACCATTGATGGTTCAATTTGCCTTTTGGTTCTACAAAATATTGTACATTTTCAGGTGATTGATCAAGCTACTTCTTGAAATCTTTCTTTTCCTTATAGCTTTGTCTCATGTTAGCATGCCTTTCTTTGCAAAAGTAGTATTATGTAGGTTACAAACTGTGTTTACTTAATTGCACATGAGCTTTTAATTTGTGAAAATCTACTTTTCCTTCTTGAAAGTGTGTGCATGTCAAACCTGTTTGTGAAACACTTATGCATAATCTATAGAAATTTGTTGTGCAGTACCATATCCATCATCAGTATTCAAGTGTAACTCGAGTATCCCATTGTTCTTGTCATTTTGGTGCATCACCATAGGATTTAATTTTCATTTTTATGCATTCTCCTTCTCCCATTTCCTTACGAGATCAGTAGTTAGGTGACACCATAGGAAGCCGGTCTTCTCCAAAGGTTGACCTCTGTTTACAAGAAACCCACATCTTTAGAGGTCTTCCCATGTTACAATGGATTGTTGAGTTTATATTCTGCAGGGTGCAAATCCAGGTGATAACACTAACCATACCAAAACTATACCTCCTAATAACTTTGATAAGGTGCCACACAACATGAACAATAGGATCCATGAGGCAAGAAAAACTTCGTATGTTAACACCCATGAACAAATAAGATGGCTCTATAGGCAAGAAAAGTGTGTTATCCAAGGTGGCCATATAAAGATTGTTGTAAATGCAAAATAGTGTAAGGTATGTTCAAAGGGATTTTTCTTAGTTCATGTAAGGTCTTAACTTAGGGAACATCATGCCTAATGTCTCCGAGATATGACCAATCAAAGAATAGAAGATTCACAACTTAGGGGATGTAGTATGTCACATTAAGCCACTAAGAGGAATATAATATGCTAAGAGAGATCACACTCTTGAAGGACATCACACCCAATATCACCACAAAGAGAAAGACGCATCGCATGAAGTAAGAAGAACACACAATGAAACATGAGTTGTAATTGAAATGCAAAAGAATAATGTCAATGTATGCCCCCACTTTAAAGAAATTGCTAAACACCATGCTATGAGCAATTACTTTAAAGTAGCAAATGATAAATGCTAGAAAAAGAGAACATGAGAGCTTATTTGGAAAGCCCTATTCCAAGTCATATGTTTCCAAAAGAGACTACATCATGAATAGAGGGTTTCCCCCAAAATGTAATGCTAAACATAGAAAGAAAAGTATGTCACATGTGAGCCAACTTAAGGCATTTCATCCACATCCCAAGCTTGCTCTTACATATACATGGAAGGTGGTCAACTAACCCAAAGAGACAATGACAAGTACCATACGAGGACAAGGATACCTAACCCCTTTCCCCCACTTAGTGCAAGACAGGGATGAGTTGAGATGATTGATGAAAAACATGAAAATCAATATCAATTAGAGGAACTAGGTGCCTCAACACAAGGAAGAGCATTGTAATCCTTAAGATACTGAATTTTATTGAACACAAGGGATATAGGTGTGTCCACGTTTTAGGAGATGGACAACTTTGGGGACCTATTTCACACTTTAGTTCATTAGGAAACCAAGATCCCTCAACCAAGTGACTCAATTGAGGGAAGGGTGTTGGTGTAAATAAAGTCTTGTACCTTGTTAATTCATTACTAGGGGACTTATGTGCAAGTTAAGTTTACTTAGGTCCTAGGAATTTTTCTAGGTGTTAGTTGTCACTAGTTGTTATCTTATCTTTTGACTTGTAACACATGTGAACCTAGGTAAGTGTGATAAGTTGTCTCATGTCATATGATTAAGAAACTTGTCATAATCTTATGACATCTTGTATCGCACCTTGGCTATATAACCAAGGGGTTTTTACTACATTGTATACATCAAAATTGAATCATAATTGATAAGAATACATTTTATTCTTGTCATATTTAGTTCTTCTCTATTTGTGCTTTCCATTTGGCCTCTAGTTCTTGAGTGGCTATCTCCATAGCCAATTCTAACATGGTATCAGAGCGGGTTGGGTGCCATTGGATAGTCTTTTTCTAAAGAGAGATGGTAAATCTTGAAAGTTGAGTATGCTCAGATTCTCTTGCATCATATGATGATCTAGAGAATTAGAAAATCTTAAAAGAAATACCAGATTTGGGGGTTTCCTCTTTGTGGCTCTTTATTGTAGGTTCAAATCAGAGCTTGTTGGTGCAAAATTGAACTCACCATTGAGTTTAGGGGGTTTGAGATAGTCAGTTTTTCCTTTTGTTTCATTCAAATCAGACATATGAGGCCAAATCTATGAGGGTTTGAAGCTGAAGTGTGGTTGCCAGACCTAGAAGGTAGCTACAATTTTGGAGAATTTTGGGTCAAATCTGACCCTTCCATCGTGTCCAATTTTCCCAAAAACCCTAAGATCAACTGTCATTTAGTCGAATTTGGAGCAGTTATCCGCTAAGGCAAAAAAAAAATGCCAGGGAGCCATATGGCCCCCTAGATCACCATCATTACATGTCGTACGATTTCTAAAAAATTAAAAATTTCATTGAAAAAATTTTGAATTTTCTTTTATAAAAAAAAATAATTTTTAATTGATTTTGGTTTCAAAAATCAAAGCTCAACATTTATTTTTGTAAAATCTTTTATATAAAAAAAAAACTCTATGGACAGGGTACATAGAGTACCCTGTACCGCAATGTGCTGCCACGGGTACTTCCCATCTATAGCACTGCCACGTGACATTATCACATCCACTTGCATGCAATAGGCCCCACAAAATTGGACCGATCAATTATTATATATTGGCGGGTTCAATAAATATTTAGCATGAAAATAAATTCAATAAATAGCGATCACCTTTTGAAAATCCAACAAACAAAATAAAGATTCAAGTAGCTTTCAATTCCAAATATTTCTAGAATATTCCAAATTCTTTAGTAGCATATTCCAAAAATTTCCAAGAATATTTTAGCCCTTTAAGATTCTGGCAATAGAATATTCCACCAATAGTTCAACCTGTGACATTTTTTCAGGCGTCAAATTTCAGCTAGTAGTTTCAACGAATATTCTAGCATGGGAGAATATTCTTTATTGACGGGCCTATGACTGTCAATTTTAAGCTCATGTTTTTCTGATGTTAGCGACACGTCAACATTTTCTAAAAAAATTTCCCCCTCTCCAATGAGTTTTTTATTTTGTAGTTCAACTTCGGAGGCTCATAACTCGGTCATTTTGACTCCTTTTTTCGAGCAATTTTTTTATTTGGGCTAATTTTTCATGCTCTTCATAGTGGTGCAATCAGATTTTGGTTTTGGTGTCTAGTGTTTCCAGAAATTGTAGATTCTCATGCATGTTGCTGCTTTGTCCTCATTCTACGAACTTCAAGAGTTCATATCTTGCTCCTACGATAACATTTTTGGGTGTAGTTTTTTTTAAAGTGCACAATTTTTCGTTTCATTTTTAGTGGTATGATCAGATTGATCTTATTTTGTACCAAAATTTGTATGTGATTTATTGGCCTATTTTGGCATCTGTAATCACTAGGATCAAGTTTAGCTTTTTTTTTTGAACCTAGCAACTCTAAACGCACTAAACATAAAGTGTTAAATCATATATTGTTGGAGGCCGGCCGGTTTCCTGATTGAGTGATTTGGGGGGGGTCTCTTGGTGCATTTTTATGATCTGCTTTCTTGTGCTCTCTCATTTTCATGGATCATTCTAAGGTTCCTTTGCTCACATCATATAATTATTCAACATGCAATCAAATTGCATGGAGTATTCTAATGACTAAAGGTCACTCTCTATATGTTGAAAATAAGGTACCTAAACCTATAGATGCAGATAAAAAAATAAAATGGATGATTGAACATACTAAAGCTCTTGGATGTCTTCATAGACTAGTTTATGAGGAAAAAGTTGAATGGAGTGTAGAGGCAAAAGAATCATTTGCAAAAATCAAGAGAGCTATTATTGAGGCCCTGGTCCTAGTAAGTCCTGATTATGCCAAGTCATTTTACATATACTCATTTGCTTCTGTTCACTTCTATGCTGGCATGTTGACCCAAAAGTCTGATCAAGGGAATGAGCATCCCATAGCATTTATGAGTGCACCTCTGAAAGATGCAGAACTAAAGTACCCAAGTGTGGAGAAGCAGGCCTATGCCCTAGTCAGAGTTGTGAAGAAATTCAGACATTATATTTTGAGGAACAAGGTCTTTGCAATAGCTCCTCATCCTGCAGTCAAGTTGTTGTTGATGCAAAATGAACTGGGAGAATGCAGAGCTAAGTGGGTAACTATGTTGTAGGAATATGATATTGAGATTCAGCCCATGAAGCTGGTGAGAGGACAAGGGCTAACTAAGATGATGGTAGAAATGGATCCTGATGTCATAGCTTAGCACTATCACCTCCAGGATGTGTCTCCAGGGGACTGGTATGATGAGATCATTTACTATCTTTTGAATCAACAATGTCCTAAACATCTTAATTCAGTACAAAGGAGAGCTTTGCATTTGAAAAGTGATAGTTTTATGATGAAAGGAGTTGTTTTGTACAAGAACCATGAGGGTGTCTATTTGAGGTGCTTAGGAAAAAGAGAAGTTGAAAGGGTTATGACAAAATTTCATGACAATTATGGCACTGGCCATGGATTCACACCTTCCACTGCAAATCAAATTCTGAGGGTTGGTTATTATTGGCCCACATTGTTTAAGGATACACACAACCATGTCAGAACTTTTCATGTGTGTCAGACTACAACAACCAGGGAGAAGCATGCAACTCTTCCACTTCAACCTGTCATAGAGGTAAAATTGTTTGCACAGTGGGGTTTGGACTTCATCGTTCCAATCAATCCACCTTCTTCTACAGGCCACAGGTATATTCTTACTATTACTGATTATTTCACTAGGTGGACTAAGGCTCTTGCTTGCAAACAATGTACTTCTGAAGTGGTAATCAATTTCATTGAATCAGGTATTATTAATCGCTTTGGGTTTCCTTCGTCTTTGGTTTATGATAATGGTCCTGCATTTGCTTCACTCAAATTTTCTAATTGGGCCTTTGATCATGGAATCATCATTAAGTTTGCATCCAATTATTATCCACAAGGCAATGGTTTGGCTAAGTCTTCCAATAAGAACCTCTTAGCGGTCATCTGTAAGTTATTAGGGAAGAATCCCAATGATTGGCACACTCAACTTAGATTTTCTCTTTGGACAGATCGTACAAGACAGAAGACATCCTTAGGGACCTCTCCTTACCACCTTGTGTATGGCTTGAAACATGTCTTTCCCATTCATTTGAAAATCCCCACTTTACAGTTCATTAATGAGTTTTATGATGAAGGGGACAAACATGAAGCCCGCCTGGCAGAACTGTTACACCTTGAAGAAAGAAGAGATGAAGCCTTAGAAAAAATTTCCAAACATTAGGGTGTGGTCAAGAGATCGTTTGATAGGAGAGCTAAGGTTAAAGCCTTTAGAATCTCTGACTTGGTTCTATAGTAGGATAAAGCACATGACCGAAAAGGGGACCATGGAAATTTTGACAAACTTTGGCTCAGCCCTTACCAGATTTCAGAGATTCTGGGAGATAATGCTTTTCGCTTGAAAACTCTCACTAGAGAGGATATCCCACTTCCTGTCAATGGGTAGTACCTAAATCATTACTTCCAATCCTAAGTTGTTTATAGCTCTTTCCTTGTACATAGTTAGAGTAGGTTTCCTTTTTGTTTGGTTTGTTTTGCTTTGGTTAGAGTAGGTTTCCCTTTCTGCTTTGCTTTGTTTGTTTGTTGCTTTTGGTTAGTTTAGGTTTGCTTTTGGTTTGGTTTTCTTTTGCTCCGCGATTGCTTTGGGTCTTCATGTTTTCTCCTGGGTGTGTTGCATCTGCATGACAATCATTTTATTATCTAGGAATGTTCTGAATATTTCTTTTACAAACTTCAATCATCCTTCCAGAGTCAATTGGTGAAGGTCCTCTATTTGGTGTCACATGTATTAAGTGTTTTGGGTGGATAAGTCATGGGATTGAGTTAAATCTAGAATATATTTGTGTCTTACATCTTTTACATAGACTTTAAAGAATTCCAAGGTTTCATATAGTCCTTATGAAGTTTGGTTAGGTGAAAAATCTTATATTTTGCTTCAGCGCCACTGTGGTTCTTAGCCCTAAGTGTGAACTTCATTGTTCATAGGTTGAAATAAGAGTGAAAAGAAAAGAAATATCAAAAGAAGAAAAGACAAAATATTGAAAATCAAAAGAATGAATTCAGCTTATCAAGAGTATTCAAGTATCTATGCCAGGGCTATGGACGGCTAGCTAGTAGTAGAGCTATGCTTGGGAGGACCACAGCGATAACCTTGTTGAGGCTATGGATGCCTTCCTGGCAATGAGGCTTTATCCAGGATGCTTTTGGAGTTAGAATCTTTACGTAGCCTAGTAAAAAAAATATGGGTTCCTCTTGTAACTAAGGAAAGGGAAATGAATACATGTGCACACACTTTGACCCTAGTACAGAAAAGGTTTTCTTTCCTGTGGGTTTTGAAGCTTTGTCCAATTGGTGACCTAATGTAAGGGCTAAAACCAGAGATTATGGGTTCTTGATTCCAGTTTATCATTGAAATGCTCTGGAGCATTTCCCCAGCGGAGTTGCCATTTTTTGTGTAGTTTTCGCACACACGCCCCACTAGAAGTAGGGACCCCCCTTTTTTCTCTGATTTTTTATGCTTTGGCCCTTTGGTTTTGAGGATTTAATTGCTTTGGCATGTGCTTGAATGTTTATCTTTCTTGCACAAATGATCCCCTTAAGTTATTCATTGAAAATATTAAGTTTCAGGATATTTCCAGGTTTTCCTTTGATTTCGAGAATTTCCTCCTCTGGCAGAATTCCTCGGTTTCCTTGAAAACCCGATGAGGAGGAGTTTACACTGTGATCCAGTGATTTCAACCCTTTGTAGAATTCTGTGTCGATCAGATTTTTTTGAAATTCCTGAACCTCATCGAATTCCCGAATTGTATCTTGGGTTGTCTTGTCAAGGGCATTAATGCTTGATTGTACGATTTTTGCGACATGTATTTAGTCAATTTTGAGGGTTTCTTGTGTCGTTGAAGTGTTGTCATTTTCCTTGTGTTGATCTGAGGAGCTTGATCTTGAAGTGCTTGGTGATTTGGAGATTGCATTTGTTGATTCTTGGATTTGGTGGTAAATTCTCTTGGCATCAAAGCTTTCTACCAGTCATTGTTATAACAGAATTCACTTCATGAATGGTATGTATTCATTTCCTTTCTTTTGATTATTGAATGTGAATGATTCTTTGGCATCTTGAGTATGCTTGGAGTCTGATTTTTCATGTTTGGTATTGATAATTTTAAAGCTAGGGTTGTGCGGGGCATTTTCATGATTTCTTGAAGTCTAGATGGTGCACCCCTTGGTTAGATTTTTCAATTTGGTAATACCAACTTCACCTTTAAACTCGACCCTATGTGTGTTATTGTCTCATCTTGGTATGATTTAGGGTTATTCAAGTTTGCTAGATTGGTGATCTCGAGTGATTTTGTGAGCTTATCTCCAGTTTCATTAGGTATTAATTCACTTGTGTGGGTCATGTAGGATCCATTTTTCTCGAACTTAGCAAAACAAGTAAGTTGAATCCAAGCTAGTCCTGTGTGTTCATGATGGAATTTTAGGGTTTCAAGTTTAGGGCATCACCAATCACCATCGATTTGCTTCTCAGTGAATTTAGAGTTTGAAGATGATTCGTAAGAGATTCAAAAAAAGCTATCCATAAGTCCAAAATTCCTAAATTTTTGATCGTTCAATCAATTTGGGTGAAGTCATGAAGAAATGTTAACTTTCAATATTTGGAGGCCTTAGCAGAATTCCTTAACCCTCAGAATTTCTTGATTTTTCGTCATCCCTTCATTTTCCTGAAGATGTGCAAAACTCGGAATCATGCTTGCTTCACGGATTTCCCGAAGAATCTCATAGTATGAAGAATTAAGGAGATAAATGGATTAAATGTTATATATTTTGGCATCTCATGGTTGATTTGAATAATTAAAGAGATGGTTCATGCTTTTTCTTCATTTGGGATGATTAATTTATTATATTTGTGCTATGATCATTGAAATCCACCTAGCATGGAATTCCCTGAAATTCCTCTCTGGCTTGATTTCCCCGGATGGCTAAAAATCTTGGATTTCTTGGAAATTGGTCCTTATAATGATTCAAGGGATTTTAATCATGATTTTGTGTTGATTGAATGATTAACATGTTGTTTATGATTGGTTGACCTTGATTCTAATGTTGTAAAGAGGATTTATTATGGTCTTTTGTTGATTGCAGGCTGAATCAAGTAAGGCAGTTGCTGGTGTGACCAAGAGAAAACAAATGGATCTAGGTGCTGAAGGATCTTCAGTCTCAAAAGTAGAAAGGATCAAACTGGACATAAAGAGCAAGGTTCCTAAGAGTAAGTTGACTTCCATCTAGTCGGAGATCACTGATACAAATGTAGGAAAATGGGATTATGAGGAATTCAAGGCTAGAATGGCAATGGACCCTCCTCTGTTGGCAAGAATATTAGTGAGTTCGGGATTGGCTCATGTGGCTGGATTTCCTTCCAATGTGCAGTGTTATGAGTTGGTACTAGAATTTGTTAGGCACTATGATCTAGGCACACAAAGGGTGGTTGGTCCACAGGGCAGAGTGTTGGCTAATTTCTCTCCTGTTTCAGTGGCACAAACTTTTGATATGCTTGATAGATCTCATGTGGTGGGTCTTGACCTTGACATAGCCAAGAAATACTATGTAGATGACACTAACAAGGCTCTGTAGATCATCAATTCCTAGATGGAAAAGCCTAATCCCCACATGTCTAAACTGCCAAAGAAACTATTCAGGGAAAAGTTTAAGGCAGACTATTATGATGCAATTACACTCCTTAGTAGAGTAGTAGGCCTGAAAAGTGCAAGTCTTTAAGAATTGGATGTTCTATGTTATAGTGAGGATGGAACAGAACACTGATTATCACTAGGCAGGCATCATCAGTGCAATGATACATGAGTAGTTGTGTAATGTGTTGCAAACAAAGAGCTTCACCATGACCTCCTACTTGGTCTATGCACTTGCAAGATTCCATCCCTACAAAGGACTAAGTGCAAGAAGGGTCTTCAGGCAAGATGTGATCTATGAAGTTTACCCACAATTGCACCTGGGCAGCTCAAGCTATAGAAGGGTGAATGATGCATTCACCATGTATATCACCAGACTGCTTCAAGGTGCAGAACATGTCAGAGTCTCAGATAATGCAAAGGAATCGATAAAGAAGTTTGGAGCTTGGTTCATACAGTTCACCACTTTCTCCTACATCAAGATAGATGGGTCTCAAAGAGCTCCCTACAAGCTTCCCAGGTATCCCACAAACCATATCATACTCTTGGAGGTCACAAGGCAGATATGTGACTTTGATGCTATAGTGAAGAAGGATAAACACAAGACTAGATTTGGTAGTGACTTCCCTCTCAGGGTAGGCAGCAATGAAGCATGTCCTTCCATATTTTCAGCACATTCTTTTGAGGAGGAAATGAGTGCCTTGGGCTTGTCTTTCCACTCCAAAAGGCCTAGGTTTGATAGAACTGGTGAGGCACAAAAGAGGGCCAGTAGAGAGTTCAGTCACAAGGATTATATAGAAGACTATTGGGCTAACTGTAAGGATGAGTTTGAGGTTAGAAGGAAGAAATTCTCCAGGCTACCAGTTAATCTGATCATATTGTACAATGTCAAAACTATCCCTGATCAAATTGATGATGATGGGGATGTGATCCAGAACCATGATTATGAATTTTTCAAGGATAAACTAGTATGGTACATTGATTGGTTGGAAGAGGAAAAAACAGAGTTGAAACAAATCACAGCTCTTATGCTCAATTACACTAAATTTTGGATCAAACACAAGATTTGGGATCTAGATATTAAAGACACGCAGTACACGTATGACTTGATGGGAGATTTGGAGTCCCATTCCACCTCTGAGGAGACTGAACAAGATCCTAAAGGAAAGGGTAAGGTGTATTCTCCCTTTAAGATCAAAATCAAAGGTTCCCGAGCAGAATCAGAGGAAGAAAAGAAAAGAAATCCCATAGCTAAAAAGAGGAATAATTTTTCCAAGAAAGATAAGTTTGTTGTTGAAGATGAACTTGATGAAGAAGAGGAAAAATATAGTGCCCCTGTATCAAAAAGGAGGAGAGTAACAAGAACTCCGAAGAAGAAGGATGAACCTTCCAAGGGAGAAAGAAGGGTAGGCCCTCAAGTTGTGAATGTGGAGAGTTCTGGGGAGAGGACACAAGTCTATACCAGAAGATCAAGGACTCCCTCTCCAAAGGACAATGCACCAAAAGAGGATGTTTTCATAGCCTTTTCTGTTGTGGAACAACAAGAAGATTCCCTCCTCTTCATGAGTCACATGATGAACAACATGAGTCCAAAGATGCAGAGGACAATGACCATCAAGATGAAGATGCAGGTGGATCAAAGGAAGGTGAAATCCATAGTGTCGAGGCAGAGATAGAAAGAATATTGCAATCTCCCTTAGTGACGTATGAGGACTCACCTGTTGTTGATGAAGGAGATAAGTCTTCTAAGAAAGTAGAGATACCTGAAAAGACCCCTTCAATGGTGCATAAGGAAGAGGAACATAACACAGAAAAGGATGAAAATCCAGAAGAAAGGAAAGAAGAGGATAAAGTTGAAGAGGTTTCTATTGAGCAGAACTTGAATGTGGACTCCTCCAAAGATCCACAAGATGAAGATAAGCAAGGTGAGCAGCAGTCAGATTCCACTACTCCTAGCTGGATCCATGAGAGATTGAAGAGTAAGTAGGTGGTCATAGATGATACCCCTCTGAATTGGGATGAATCATTGGCAAGCATTGGTAAGGGGAAGGCAAAGAAGAAAGCCAAGGTGATCTCCAAAGTTACCAAGGATGAAGTGGATAATAGGATCATTCACATTGCCACCCCTGTTGTAGATAAAGATAGAAGGGATATTGCTCCTCATGAATACACAATTCAAACCTTGAACCTAGGGCCCACTAGCAAAGATCAAGAGAAGGAAGAATTCCAAGAGTCTTCTTAGACCATTCTAAAAAGGCTAGATAGGGAAACAATAGAGAAGAAGAGGCTATAAAAATAGCTAAATGATGTGTATAAATATGTGCAACACTTGATGAAACCCTTGCAAGCAATAGGAAGTGAGGGAATGCCCCCTGAAGGCTTGTTTCCTAAGGATACATTCAATGAACTCAAAAGGATGAAGACCTCAACTCAAGTCACACTAGATTGGTTGCATGGAGTGAGAACCAGAGGAGATGATGTAATCAAAGAAATCCTGTCAATTGTTGGAGATTCTCACAAATTAGTGGAGTGGTTGAAGTATGTGTTGGCTCAAGACAAGGAAGATGTTGATCTCCTGCTACAGAAAACCAAGGCCATCATGGAGTACATTGAAGAAAAATTGGTAAGTGATGGAATTCTTCGCTCTTCAAAGGTTTCAGAACCTTGGGAATGGTATGAGGCCTTGCAGGTTAGGTAGAGGGTATTGAAGAAGATTCATAAGCAGGAAAAATAAATAAAGGGAGCCTTGACTGATATATATAATAAATGTGTTTCATTTTTTGAAGTCATGATTGGCAGGAAGAAGTTTGCACCAAGGCATCTTAGCCTGGAACAGTTAAGGAAATGGTGGCATGACATTTATGTCCCAATTGATGATGGACCAATCACAGTTCACCATTTGGATGATGAGGCCACATACATTGCAGTCATGGAGAGACACCAAACCCTAAAGGTGGAATGGGATAAAATAGTCAAGCAAGCAAGGGACGATATTAAATATATTGAAAGGAGGTTTAAACTATTAATTAGTCCACCTTTGGCCGACTTGGAGAAGACTTTCTTGATGGTGCAAGATAAAGTGGGGCGAGATAAGGATACAGGGGAAAGCATTTAATGCAAGGCTCCATTAAAATTTTTGCTTCCCCATTATTCCTTCTTCATTTTTCTACATGCATTGGACCAAGCTACATTGGACAACCCTGGCTGACCTGGTTGAGTCCCAAGCATTTAATGCTATTTTATCTTTGTTCTAGAACTTCTTGGGCTGAATTTTTTGTGTTTGTTTTTTATTGTAACCCTAGTTGGGCCGACATATCTTGGGATTTCTATAAGTATGGCATTTTGCCTCTTTTGTAAGGGCTAGATAGTTGCACATTTGAAGTGAATTAAGTAGTAGAGCAACAATTAGAGCTAGGAGTTAGTTTCATTTTGGAGCAAGTGTTGTGACATAGAACATTGGAATTGTTGCTACTTTTGGATGATTCAATACAAGCGAAGACATTGTGCCTTGGTGATCTTTCTTGTGTTGGCTTATCTTGCATGGTTCTTATTGTTCCATCTTTTGAAATTGCTCAAAGTTATTTGATATATGTTAGATTTAAGGTTAGATGATTCAATGGTGTTTGTGGTTTTATGCTTGAAGTGTTTGTAGCAATCCCTGGACCATAATTTTTGCATCTGGTTGATTGTGAGTTGCTTTGCAAAGTTAGCCAGGACTTTAATATTCATTGTGCTTAGTTCAATTATGAATGTTTGTTCATTTCAATTGCAATGGGGTTGTTTTGGATGAATGTTTATGATCTGAAAATCTTTAATGCCTTAGAAGATAACACTATTTATGTAAGATTGCAGGTTCATCTGGGTTAAGCAGGAATTAGTTTTGGGGATTAGTCCATTTCCAGTATTGCATCATTTGCATTGTTAATCTTAGGATTAGTGTTAATTTTAGAAATCTCTAAAACCCTTACCTTTTGCTATTTATTTATAATTTGGGTTAGATTTAGGATTTGAAGTATCACTACATTGCTAGATCTGATAAGTTTGGAGTTCCAGTATTTGTTTGTAGTAAGGTCCCTTTGTGATTACCAGCATTTTCACATTTATCACTAAGTTGTTTGTGCATTGTCAAGACCTGACATTAGAGACCTTGGGGTTATCTCTTGAGGCTTGCTGATAGAGATTTACCTTTCAAGAGAGATAGGATTTCCATATTCTGTTGAGTTGTTGTTGTGCAGAAAACACCATCAACATTACTAATATTGAAATGGATGCAAAGGAGGAATATGGAAATAATGAATATCTAGATTGTGTTACTGACATTGAATTTTCAGCACTGGTTATAGGACAAGGAAGTGATACAGTTGCATGTATTGTAGAATGCATAGAAGAAGAAAATAAAGTTGAAGATGCAATAGGTGATGAAAAGGAAAATTCAAAATTTAGTAAATTTGAGAATAATTATTTTCATGTTGAGATGGATGAGTTAGTGAATATAGATGAGATGGTTCAGTTAGATTTTATTAGAGATGATTGGTATGTAGAGAAGGATTTGTATGGTGTTGTAGAGTTAAGTGCAGGTGAAAATTGGTGGAGGTGGATGGACTATGGTGGGTTGAATCCCACAAGATCAAAGGGGAGTGTAGTATACACTTGGAGGAGGTGGTCGTTTTATGGAGGAAATGATTCCATATTTGGGAGGTTTAGTTAAGAGCAGAATTGTCAGAGAAGGATGCTTGTTCCAATTAAGTGTTGGAAGAGGAGAAAGAAGAATCAGTTGCAAGTACCAAATTTAGTGATGGAGTTTGTTGAGGGTTGCTTGCAATCCAAAAGGGTGGTACTATCACTCAACTCCATTTTGTGAATCCATATTCACAAAAATTTTGCTACCCCAAGTGTCTAATGTAGGAGCATCTAGGGGTACTAGCAATCTTGCATTACCAAAAATATTGTTATTTCAATTTTGTTTATTTTCAATAAGGGCTTAGGGGTTAGGAGAATAATATTTTAATTTGCAACAATGTAAATTCCCTTGGTGTGAAATTATAAATGTAAATTTGATGGGAAATAGGCCCCATTAAAGTGGTAAAAGCATCTAGTAGGGGAATATTCCATTTGGGCATCCAGTTTAGGATGGGGACAAACAATTTTGTCTTTTAGTGATTTTGGCATGTTTTGCATGTACATTTGTCATAAACTGTCATAAAGTGGGCTGCAAAGAATCTTGCATGTCTTTGCATGCAAAGTTGTAACCGACAAGATGTAAGGAATATGTAAGAGGTTGTAAGATGTCATAACTACCCAAATCTTATTAGAAAGATTTTAGGCATCCATGAGAAGGATTACATGCATTGGATTTCATTTCTAATTTGAAGATTTGTAACTCCCAAAGTTGGGCGTGGTTTTTTGAAGGTGGTTCTAGAAGGTTGTTTTTTGAAACCATGGGTTGTATTCTCTTGGCACATTCTCTATTTATTCATGCCTTTTAATTTTAAGAGGGGGGACTTGGAGAAGTGAAGTTTGCATACCCAAATGCTTCCAAAATTCTAATAGATTGTTGAAGACACATTTGTTGCAGGTGTTGCATGTAGGATTGAAGGGGAACCCATGAGCTTCAATTTTATGTAATCTTTTGCATATTTGAATGTAATAAAAGTTGCATATTTTCTCTTCCATATTCTTTTTTTTTATGTATTTGCAACCTTCTTGTATTGTGTTTAGTGAGATTTTATAATCAAATTTGAAAGGAGAGTCTCCCTTTTCATTATCAGGTCCCGAGACCTAGGTGGGACCCATACACCCAAGGTGGCATATGAGTCCCAGATCACTAGATCTGCAACACACAACCTCAAACATTGAATGATGATTTTGTCATTTATTAAATTTTGGGGTTATCCATAGGAAAATGTATTAAATTAGGCTTGCGGAAGAAAAATAGGACCAATTAGGACATAAATGAGCCAAATTTTAGCAGGGAGGACCCAAACAAGTGTGAAAATGTAAAGGGATACACTTTTCTACACTATAGTTGGTCATAGAGGACTCTTGTATTCTTTGGTTGAGATGTTAGTTTATAACCTATTGATTTTGACAAGTGATCCTTGGTTGAGATAATGTTTGGTATTGTGTCTTTGTTTACTCTAGATACTAGTTGGAGTTCTAACATGATACAAGTTCCCTTGGGAGAAGGATATATTCATTGGACCCTATTATCTTATTTTGATGATATGTTAGATCACAATGTCATGATATGTTCTTGGATTTTGTAGGTGTGAAGTGGAAGCTTTAGTAGTGTTCTAGATAGCTCTCTTGGTATTGAGTATATTAGTCACTTGCTTGGTTTCTTCATAAGATTTTGGTGTTCCATTTGGATTTAATAATGGATTGATTGATTATAGGTGCTCATGGACACTTGGAGACTTGGGTGAGGCTAGATTTCTCTTAAGTTTAGAGATATTTGTTGAGATGATTAATCCTTGGAGGTTTTAGAAGGAAGACTAAGGAGATTTTCCTTTACTTAGATATGGACATGTGTTCATGATGGACCTATAGAGGAGATTACTCTTGGAGAGAGTAATTGTGGCTCAATGTATCATGTAGGAGAAATCTCATTTCCCACGCTTGGTCTACTTTGATAGATAATCATCTAAGAGATGTTGTCAAATTTATTTTTAGATGCATTATTATGTTTTGTATTCTCATGGATATGGATCCTGACCTATGTGTGTTAGTTCCATAAGGTTTATTCCAGGATTCTTTGACATGTTTATCTCCTTGTGTATATGAGTATAATTTATGATATCATTCATGAATAAATTTAAGATATTTTATTAAGATCATTCATAGTTATGGGAATAAATTTGAGTTTTCTTTTTTCTTTTTCAAAGAGACATAAATCAATATTGGTTAAATGGGATTATATATGTTGGAAATATGTTTTTTCATTGATTTCAACTCAAGATGTGTGTCATTGATGTGAAATGTGTGTGATAAATATTTAAAGATTGTATAATACTTCAGAGATAATTGATGTACAAAGATATCAACTAGTGCAAGACAACAGTGTAGTATGAGGTAGAATGGTGATATGTTTGATGTCTATGTGTGATGCGGAGGTGGGTACACTTGTTCCCATATTTTTCTTGCATGTCTACTTTGATATCATTCATGTTTGGTGTACCACACTTAGAGATATGGTACATAAGATTTGTTAAGGCATTCACAGTGTATACTCTAAGATAGTGTCATGATATTTTGGTCCACATCCTATTGTAGAGAAAGCTTTTATCTTGTGGTTAAAAAGATAATATTTTCAATATGTGAAGGTGTTATATCTATTACACCTTCTGCAGTGAAAGATACAAGTAACATTGTTTCAGTTTGTGTTTTGGAAGAGTAAAGTGTTGATGAAGGTATGTTGGAATACTCCACATTCCTCTGATATGATAGATGTGATTGTGTGGACTTGGGGATATGTTTGAAGAGAGGTATAAGAGCTCTTCCATTAAATTCTCAGATGCTCTAGTGTACAACAATGTAATATCCTATGTTTTGAAGTGTTATAGTCTATCCTGAATACTTTATTTTCATCAATCCAATATGTTTCTCTTCTTGCGCCAGCATATGATGATCAATTTCTTTAGGAGAAGGTTGAAGACATATTTGCATTGTGATGGGTGAAAAATTGTCCAATTCTTATGCCCTTTTTGTTTCATTTTATTGTCCTTTCCTAGGTTTTCCTTCCATTAATTATTATGAGAATGAAGAAATATTTAATGTGTTTTGAAGAATGAAAGAATGCTTCCAAAATGCCAAATTGTTGAGATAATAATCCAATATGATTGATTTGTGATAGGAACTAATCATATTGAAGGAATGGGCCATGTTGTAGATAACCCTTAAAGATAACAGGACACGAGGAGAAGCAAACAACGGGTTGGATGTGATGTGAAACTTCTCATTTATATTTCTACATTACATTTTGAAACTTTTTTTCATATTGTTTAGGGTTTGTGGCCTGTGGCCAAACCAAAGACTATTAATATTAGTTTTGTTGGCCATCGTCCATAACAATTTGTAACCTTTTTTAATCTTATTCTATAATATTTGATGTGTTGGCTATAGGCCATAACAGTAAGGAATCATATATATAAATATGTTATGGTTTAGGCTATGGAGGATATAGAAAATAAAGAATAGACATATATTTTGTTTTTGCAACAAACTAAAAGAATTGAATCAGATGTTCATGATATTGAGTTAGCATAATCAATTTATTTCCACTCACCTTGTGAACCAAAGGAAGGGCCCACTCTTGGGATGCTTAGTGAGGTTGTTTTGTGTTTGAATTAGTTAGAATTTATATGTTGTGTGGTTTGTTTTACATTGAATTTATTCTGCAAGGTATGATCAATTTATGAATTAATTTCCTTTTAAGTTTGAAAAGCTTTGATATTTGGCTAATGTGGTTGATTCACTATAAAAATTCCAATTTTGTAATTGGTGTGATCAGTTCACTATTGGATGTAATTGTTATCTAAATCCTTGAATAAAAGGTTTAATTATTTTAGTAGTTTATTTATCATTCAATTACATTCACTTCTTTTACAAGTTGTTTTATTCTTTTTTATTTTGTTCTATGAACTTCTTGTCGCACTATGAAATCTATATTGCACTGTGAACTTCCTATTGCACTGTGAACTTCCTGTCACACTGTAAGCTCCTATCGCAATAGAAAATGGAAGCCAAATTAAATATTTTCTAGAGTGTTAGCTACATTCATCCCCACTTAATTCATTGTTTTCAACCCTTAGGTAGACTGCCACAACACCTTTCACAAGTTTATGATCCCTGTATTGACATTTAAGGAACAAACTAAGGAAACCACTATGAAATTCCCAAGGATTGATCTAATTATATTTTCCAATTTAATATAGTCACAAGGATATTTTATCTTTAATATCAATCCACAATTTTTTCCAAACATTTTGATTTTTTTTCTAAGGAATGGTGTTAAAGGCTTGTTAGTCTAGTGAATTAAGTTAGGACCAGTGCACTAAGGAAAAATTTTGTGCGACTGTCGACCTCTCCTGAGTAATTAACCTTAGTTTTCTCTATTATAAATCATATAGATCATGAATCATAGTAGAGGTAGTAAAGGGAGATTTGTTAAGAAGGATACAAGAAGTAGTTCACAACAGGAAAAATCATAGAATGAATTAAATCCATTAGTTTTGAACATCCCATCCAAAAAGAAACTAGCTAAACCCAATATCAAAAAATGTGTTATTGAGTCCACCTTTGAGTCTCCTTCTAGTGTCCAACACGAGTTGCTTGAGGATTCATTTAAAAGGGTTGCTAAGATATTTTGAGAATCTTATGAGCTCCAAAGTGGTCAAACCCCAAGAGACCTTAAGCCATTTACAACTTAGTACACTCCTTGGGCATTTGGAACTATGGACAACAACAACAACAACAATAACAATGAGAGAGAATTAGCCAACAACAACTCTATTACTTTTGAGTTCCCCATTGCACATCCAAAAGAGGACGCCCCTATGAAGAACATACCGCACTCAACTTTTCCTATCTTTCAATGTCTTTCTATGGAAGACCCCAATATGTTCCTTTTTGAATTTGATATTCTATGTCATAGTTATGATTATCATATGGAAGCACAAAAGTTGAAACTATTTCCGACTACTCTAAAGGATGTAGCATTGAGGTGGTTTATGGGACTAGGATGTGAAACCATTCATAGTTGGGATGATATGAAGAACAAGTTCTTGGAAATATACCAAGACTACTACAAGACCAGGGAAACATGAAATGAGATATTCTACGTCATGCAATGTGAGGAAGAAACTTTAGAAGATTATCTAGAGTGTTTCCTATTTAGTCTACAAAGAAGCAGGCACATCTAGGGTTAAACCATGAAACTGTAAAAAATCTCTTTCTTAGAGGGATTATGGATGAATTTTTAGATACTTTAAATCTTATGGGTGGTGGAGATATTTCTAAAATGAGGTTTGATGATATTTGTGATGTGTGCAGGAACTATTCAAGGTCCACCCATTCAGATAGGGGGTATTTTGGGGAGCATGTCTCTCACGTAGGGACATTAGGAGTTACAAAACAAAAATTGGGTACATTACTCAAGGACCTTAAGACTGACTTATTAAGTCACATGGGTAAGAAAATAGACACCCTATATACATGAAGAAAGTAGTAGGAGGCCAAAAAATCCCTTGCTATTTTTTTTCCTATTTGTCGTAAAAGGAATAATAATGAAGAGTGTCCTTACAATAGAACAAAAATCTCTTCTTTGGAAGATGCTAGTAGAGACACCATTCTAAAACCTCTTCTTGTAGGCATGACTAAAGTAGAATATACAGATGAGCCTATCTACTTTATGGCCCAAAGGAGACCTTGGAAACCACGAGGAATGGCCCCAACTGATTATCATGCATCACCCCCAAGTCCTTCTCCTCCTCAACAAAATCCTTTCTCGAACCAACCTGGATGGTTTGAAGGTTGGAAACAACCTCCATAATACCCCTAGTGGACACAACAATATCCACATGCTCCACAATTGTGGCAAGCATGGCGAGCACCACCACCGGCATATCCACAATATCAATCATTCCCTCCATATCCACCATCTTTAGCAATAAATCCCTATCAACAATCCCAACAAATCTTACCACATGTTCCATCATCATCTAGTCAACCATCTAGCTCCACCCAACCATCGAAAAATAATTTCCTTTAAGACTTTATATAATTCACATGGAAAAATATTACAACTAGGGGCTTTATCATTAGCCATAGAAAGTGCCACTTCACAAAGATTTGCTAAATTGAGACATTAGTCATAAAAGTATTTCTATAAAGTAAAGAGCCTTCAAGGACTTGACACTAACATACTATTGAATGGATTTTTTAGTTTCTAGAGAAGAAAAATATTCCTAGAATACCTCTTGATAGTGGTAGAGAAAACCTTAGAGAATGCCAAAAAATTAGACAGGACTTGTTGACCTTCTCTAATATGTTTTATTTTCTAATAAAATTGGTGATGAAGGAGCACTAGTACAAGTTTCACTTTCAAAATATATTTCCTTTGATGTTGGGTGGCCCTTTTGAAAGGCATTTACTAAATTCTAGTGGTAGTTACACCCATCATTCTAGTACTAGTGGATATCATAATTAATTGTTAGATAGCTTATAATGTGTGAATGGAGACAATTTGATAATAGTTGACTTTGTCTATTGCTAGTGTGAGTTTTAATTTCCACAATGGATCCTTGGAGAAAATCAAAAGGGATATATCATTTTAAATAGAGAGTCTTAATGAGAGGTTGTAGCACTAAGGATTTGAGTGAAAGATTTATATACTATATTCAAAAGTTTATTTAAAAAAAAAGATAGAAGAAAAAGTAGATAAAAAGTATTGGGGAGTTTGGGAAAAGGAAAAAAAGTTGTTTTGTTCTCTTGGTCTAAGGGAGGATAAGTGTCAAAGTAATTTTTGTAGAAGTGGATTGAAATAGTTTTCTATGGAAAAATATTTTAATTCTCGAGTTATTGTTGGTGTAGAATCCTTAGGATGGTAGTCATTTTGGAGATGTTTGGAAGAAAATATTGTAGCCTTCAAGCATGTAATTAACATCATTATGAGTAGTCTATGTTATATATTTTTACAATTTAATAGACATGTTGTAGGAGAGGGAGGTTGAAGAATCTCATAGTTGGTGTTGGGAGTTATCAATTGAATAGCTATATGTAGTAGTATTGTTGTAAACAACTATGAATATTTTATTTAATATAATTTTAAATTTATTTATGCTACTATGTTCTTGTAATCTTTGTTGATCTTTAGGTGAGTTACTTGAATCAACAACCCTTCATCAGGTTCTTGATTTAGGTCTACATCAATTGGTGTCAAAGAAAGTTTCATCCTAGATTGAGTGTGTGATAATATCTCTACTAGTGCTGACGAAGAAATTGGATACAGTGAACTTCAGATGGGGCACTAGTAGATGGCATGGCAGAGATGGAACACCTAGAACTATAGATTTGGTTCAAGGAATGAGGGAGATCCTAGCAATATTGGTTGTAATAGAGATGCCCCAAAGAAGGTTTATTCACCTTGAAGATGTGAGTGATGAAGAAGGTTCAGTTGTTCTCAAGAAACTCAAGGACGTGAAGAAGTGGTGGATGTTGTGGAGACCAAATTCCTTAGATCAATGGAAAAGATTGGAGGTAAACCTAGATTGGATGCACCTTATTATAATGGAAGCGTAAATAGTGAGGAACTTATAGAGTAGATTGTAGAGATGGAAATATACTTTAACTATGAATCTACAGAAGAGCCCAAGAATGTAAAAAAGGTTCCACAAGGTTAAAAGTCCATGTAGCTCTATGGTGGCACTATGAACAAACTAAAATACAAATAAATAAGATGGTTCAATAAAATTGAAGGAAAAATTCTTAACTTCATATTATCAATTGAGTTTATTCAAAACATTACAAAAATTAAGATAAAGTGAAGCAGATGTGAAGGAGTACATTAAGGAGTTCTAAAAACTCACTATAAGGGTTGGACATGTAGAAGATGACCCAGAAAAGATAGCAAGGTATATGAATGAACTACATTTAAATATCCAATATGAAATTACTTTGTTGAAATTTAGAACATAGAGAAATCCTATCAAATTGCTTTAAAGGTAGAAGAGAAGTTATCTAGAAGGCAAAAAAATGATTCAAGAGGAAGAGGAAGGTCCACTATTGGAAAAGAACAAGAAGATAGTAGCAAGGAACAACACTTGCATGTGAAGAAGAAATTGGTACTTCACAAAATAATGGTTACAATCAAGGTACAAGAGGAAGAGGAGATTTCTCAAGAGGAAGAGGTAGAGGAAGATGATTTACAGGCTTGTGCTACCAATGTGGAGAAATTGGGAACAATGCATTTGGATGTCCTCAAATTCAAGTAGACAATAGTAAAAATAGTATGGCTAGAATTATGTTGCACAAGAAGATGCAAAAAGTGTTGTATCACCTCAATATATAAAAGAACCCGAACAAGGAGAACCATTAACGTTCAAGAGAGTGTTACTAAAACCAAAGAACGAGAAACAAGAATTTGAATAAAGAAGAAGTGTATTTAGGACTATGTGCAAATCAGGTGGCAAGTGTTGCAAGGTGATTATGGAAAATGGAATTATAGATAATCTAGTCTCTCAAGGAATCAACATCAATTAGTGTAAGTGATAAATTATTAGTTAATTGTCAAATTGGTAACTATAACATCAGAAATAGGGTGCCCCACCTTCTAGGAGATGGAGCACAAGGATAGGGTTCCTATTTCACTCTTATTACATTCAAGAAAACCTTAGGGATCTCAATCCAAGGATGAAGTGGGGAAAGAGATCTTGCAATAAGGTATCCTACGGTGTGATTAAGGACTAAAAGAGGGTTCACCACCAAGCTTTTTCTTGGAAAGAAAAGTAACATGCAAGACCTAATGATAAAACCTAATGCTTTGTAAAACTTAAATGAATGACCTATAAATGAATATAAATCAGAACAGTGAATTTGGAAATCAAAGAAGTGCACCTAGAAACTTGAATGTACTCAGAATAAGCTCTAAAACTCTCAAAATGTAGAATTTAGGGCACATTGGGGCTCATATGCTAGGCTGGGCGTATTAGTCCTAGACTAGGGTTTCTAGGTTGAAACAGGAAGCTGGTGATGACAGGCCTAAATCTTCAGAAATCTAGAAAGTTCACTATACTGGGACTCATATGCCAGAAGTGATGTATTAGTCCTGCTTGGCTTTTTTAGAGGATCAAGATATGAATCTTCTCTTCAATCTTTGTTCTTTCTTCTCAACTTGATTTTTGGATCTCAGATGCTAAATTTTTCCTTGTAGGTTCCTTTTAATGATCTTGTAAACAAGGTGGCAACTTTGCAAACTTGACAAATTTTCTCCAATCTTGCTCCTCAATGTGTCTTTAACCTAGGTCTGCAAACCACACACTAAAGAGAGGGAAAAATGTTGATTTGTTAGTAGAAATGGTTTTTCCTTGGTCAAACCCCATTTTGGTAATCAAACCTTGAAATGAAATGAAATGGAAAGGAGGAATAATGAATGAACAAAATGATATGTTGCAACTCACCAAACCCTAAGAATAAAGTGCTACAAACATTTGTGAGATGGCTCCAATGGATGTAGATCTTGACTCTTTCTTGAATGATTTGGATATTGACTTGAATGCTTGCTTGAATCATGAAACCCTACATCACAAATGTTAGCTCAAAAACAAACATGATGCACGATGACTTTGACATGATGCTTGATACTTGAGTCACACTCTAAAACACTTGATAATCAGCTCTTGAATGCTCTTGTAAACTATTGTAATCACCAATTTTCTATAAGGAATGCTCGCATGAAAGTCTTAGGTTACTTGATTGCTTGCTAGGTGAAAAATGAGTGAAATGACCTTGTATTTATACTTGTTTATGCCAAATTCCTTGAAATTACAACACTACAAGCTGACATTAGATCTAGGAGAATAAAATATCACTAAGAATTTGAATTTAATTTAGGTTTAAGCCACACAGGACTCATACACCCAAGGTGGCGTATGAGTCCCATTAGGCTAAGTTTTGGAACACATTTTTCAAGAAAGGCTTAGATTAATGTCACTAATAGAATTTGGCAAATAAATGACTACGTGACTAAAAATTTTAGTCACGTAACTAACACTAGTAGTATCTTGAGAATAAATAACTAATTTGGTCATTTATAAGTGACTAATTTGGTTATTGGGTAAAATCACAACTAAATGACTAATATCAGACAAATAAAAATGACTAAATAAATGACTAATATTAGACAAATAAAAATGACTAAATAAATGACTAATATTAGACAAATAAAAATGACTAAATATATGGTTAAATTAATGACTAAATAAATGACTATTACTCCTCTATTCTTTTTTCTTTCAAATTTGATCATAATCCATAGAGCTAATTAAGCCCTCCTCATGCAACTGCTACCTAAGCGGGCCACTTGGCCACATAGGTTGCTTGGTGCACCAAAAATACCTATTGCGTGGAAGGCATTGCCTCTCAGTGCAGTCTTAAGGCCTTCACATATTTTATAAAAAAAATTATAAACATTTACATTCTTTAACTTTTATTACTCATTATGTTAATGAATCGTTAATGTTTTTAACTATGATTTGAATCCAATTGATTTTCCTATTGTGTTAGCATGTCAAATGTATCAAAGAGAAATTTTGGTCAATTTCACTAATAAAATATGATTTAAAAATAGAATTATTTTATAATCTATGAAATCAATTGTGTGTGGATCATTTTTATAGATGTTATTTTTTATACAAGTTTGAACTCTAGTAATTTTAGGAGCACATCATGCTTATCTTAATTTTTAGAACCTCTATTAAAATGAAAATGTAGATAGATGAATTTTTTTCCCATAAAAATGAAGATTAATTTTTGTATGCCTTCCACACAATAGTTTTTTTTGGTGCATTTTAGCAATAGGTATTTTTGGTAGACAAAAAAAAAAATTAAAAAGGGTATTTTTGGTGCCTTGGTCAATCGGGTCGTGTATGCATTTGGAGGGAATCTCAGGAAAATCATGTATGCATTTGGAGTGAATCTCAGGCAGTTCAATTTTTGTCGTAAAACATTGTGATTTCACGTTGGAGGGAAGTTTTGAAGTTTAATCAACAATTTGGTATTTTAGCTCCCACGCGCGTTTGAAGGTTTTCCAATTGCCAGTCTGACAAAGGAAACAACCATTGAATGCAAAGAGTGGTGGTTTCCATTTTTTTAATGCCAAATCTTGTTGAGCAGCATTTTCTGAGTTGCAACACTAGTATCATTCAAGAAAGGGAAGAACATTAAACAAGGTTACAATCTAAAGGTAAGTGGAAATCTTGAATCCTAAAACCTCATGTTGATCTTCATCCTTTATGACAGTGATCTTGATTTTGCATATATTGTTCTTGCTTTCCATTGCTTCATTGTTGTTACAATATTGCGCTTTTACTGATATAATGATAATTCTCTTTGACTTTGAATGAATCTCATTGACTTTGACCCCTTTTCACTTTGTTCCATGGTCTTTTACATCATCTTTGTGCATGATATCGGGTCACATGGCATTCATAACAACTACTATTATCTCCTTCATTTTGCTATGATCCTCTAACACTCATATGCTTGGATATAACAATGATCATTTGCAACTATTTTCCCTCTATATATTGTCTTTCATTCCTATCCCTTGCATGCCTTGGACTACTGTTATCATGCATTGAAAATTGGAACTCTTTATTCACTATATTGATAACTCATTGGCACTGTCATTGTTTGTATTCACTGCTATCTTATTATGATTGTTCTTCATGGTCAATCCTTAAAATCGTTGTTCTAATAAAAACATAATTTTTCTCTTCTTTTTTTTACATTATGATCCCATTGCTTTGAACCTTGTTCTTTGTGATTATCACATCTTTGCTACAATCTCTTCAAGGTCTGAATTTCTTTCTTTTTTGACTACAAGAGACCCCTTTGATCTTACAACCCCAAGCCTCTTAAAAATAAAACTTAGAATCAATTGGCAATAGTGAACAAAAAACCATCATAGCTAATTTCATTTCTTTTCCAAGAGAATTCAATGAAAATATAATGGAAAACACACATCACTCTGTGGGGAAGGGTTTATTTGATTTGAAAACCTACCTTCAATGTCCAAGACAAAAATTCAGCCTACAAAGTCTATGTCGAGTCCTCCAAGTCTTAAGTGAAAAATCAGCCTACCAAGACTATTTTACATCCAAGTCTTGTATCGCATGATAAATATTTGAAAATACTGTACACAACTGTATGATACAATGCATAAATTTGTATGCTTTCTCATTATATCAAAAGCTTCAAACTACAACTCATAGAAATTAGAAATGAGTTTAAAAAAAACTTATTGTCAAGTACAATTTGCTCCAAATCAAAATTGCATTATCCAATTTACATAATTTTCTATTTAACTGATTTTTGTGGGAAAAAACACTTAGTGTACAAAGTAAAGCAAGAGTTTCTTTCCAAGATTTCAAAGGTCTATTATTCACAAGTCCAATAAGATCATTATTGACCATAGCAGAAACCACCTGCACTAATAGTGTTAAGTCAGAAAATATTCCACATAAAGAAATATATTTTAGATAAACAGAGCTAGTTAGCCTTCTAAAATCCAGATAGTTGAATACAAGAAGGATGGTAAAACATAAAACATTAAAAGACTTTAAGACATTGCAAATTCCATGCAATTAGTATAGAAGCATAACATTAAGATAGGAACAATTCATTTTTATTAAATATTCATCACAAGTTTTCTCCTGTAAAGAACTCCCTCGACATGAGCAATGAGAAGTGCATCTACCATCTTGTTTGCTGACAGGCATTGCATGACTGCTCCCTTATAATCACCAACAACTAAAGAACTTTGAATGGCTTCATTGCATTCTTAGTATTCAGTTGAATCTTTAGTAGCTTCATGTTTCACCTCTTCTCCATTGCCTAGGGTATCCTTCCCAACAACAAAATCATTTTCAGTGAGAGGAAGTGAGGAATCTTCTTTTGGTCTGTGGAAATTATCAAAAAACTCCTTGCCATTGTCTCTGGGGGATGTAACATCTTGTCCACCTTTTGACTGAACTGATGAATCTAATTGTGTTGTATCATCAAGAGTGACATTGTTGATTATTTCACTGCTAATATCATGAATGTTGGCAAATTGAGCTTCCTATAAGTCTTGATTCTCTGTTGACTGCACTTGAAATCCAAGGTGCTCAAGTAGCTTTGTCCTAGCATTGCCTTCATCTTCAAACATGACTCTTAGGAAATTCCATGTCTCCATCTCTTCTTCCAAACTAAATCAATGTAGAAACCAAAAATTTGCAAGTGAAACAATACAAATGAATGTAAATTGTTATTAATCCCATTCAAAAAGTATCCACAAATAAGTAATCGAGAATCCTGAGACTTCTTATCGCACAAAGCTCTCAATGATGATTTTTCACCCTCTATTATTGTAGCTTCAAACTCTATTGAATGAAGCACTAGACTATCCTCGGTAACGAGATTGCGTATATATACCTATGAAAATAGCAGAAAAATAAGACCATATATCATCTTAATGACATGTACCAAAGAATAAATTGTACTCTACCTTAGAAGAGCCAACAACACTCTGTGACATTGTACCGAGCCGAAATGAACCAAGCTTTCCTCCAAATCCAAAACTGACACCAACTGGTGATCTCTTCAACCACTTAGGAGCTTTCAAGAGTGGACCTGAAAAGGGAAAAATGAAAAGATAGACATCATGTATTTTCATACAAGATCCTAATTCATTGAGAAAATATTATAAGTGAGATTCCCATTTCTTAACTAAGTCATGTATGGTTATCACATAAAGCAACACTTACCACCCAATTTATGTTTCAAAGCAATTAAAGTACTATACTTGGGTTAGTCACAGAGAGTCATTAGTCAAGTATTGTAGGCAACAAATCATGGGCATATCAAACCAATAGAGCATAGATAGCAATAGTGATAATGCAAAAATCTCATGAACAGATTTTCATCAATTAAGGTAGATGTATTTTGACAATGAAAAATATCTAGATAAAGTATACCTACCTTCCTAACACTTTCACTTCTTCCTGTGACTTTCATTAACACCGAAGGTATATGTAAATTGGGCAGGTATGGTTGGGCTCTAAAGGTCTCTTATTGTGTGATTAAACAATACAGACAATTGGGGAAATGTCATTATATGTAATGACATAAGTCGAGGTTGAAGGTATTATTTGATGCCAATTCAAACAATGGAGGCCCTTGTTGAAATCTACCTCTACCTTCTCATCATGGAAAGAATAGTGAGATGTAGTTAAACCATGGAAGTCATGCATATATTTTGATGAAAAATCTTGGGCCATCATCACTAGTGTTAGATCTCAAAGTGCAGGTTTTAAACCATAAGGGGTTGTCAATCCCTTAATACACCTTTGGCCCATGAACAAAGTAAGCAGGACTAATTACCTTCTACTCTTCAGGCTCTACCAAACCTAGGCTGGTATAACTTAACAGTAAGGTAGATTTGTAGATAGATATGGTTCCTAGATTGAGCAATCTACTTACTATGGCACGTGAGATGAAGCAGATGCAGAGTTTTAATGTCTAAATACTAGTGATAGTAATTGAGAGTTCAAGTTTGTGAGTTGTATTTTGTATGTAATATCTAATTATTACTAGTGCCTACTTCTATTGGGTGGACAGAGTGGAGGGATTAATGATGATTTTGGAGATAGGGTTTTGTAAGATAGATAGATTCACTCTTTAGCTTAACTCGAATAGTTGGGCACTTTGACTGTTTGCACCTTATGAAAACGTGCAAGTATGTCAGTTATTTGGACTCTTCTTAGTAATCCTAGTGATATCCCCTTATGCTACTATGAAGTTGTTAAAGGATTTAATTCAAATGTGAAAGGAAACCAATTAATAAAATCTATTCAAAAGGACTTTAATCCAAATAGGAACCTATCAAATTTGATTTCTTAAAAGGAATTTTAATTCTTCTGCACACCGAAACCAGTCACACAACTACAACAACTGTGTATTGACAAATTAAATGTATTTCCACACACTCAATTTGAATAACATAAATAGCCACTTTGGAGATAGCCAAATAACATATAAGTATATAAATCCACACAACAGTTGAACACTTGAAAGCAAATTAACAATTATGCATAACCTTCCCCATTATATTTATCTTTGAATAATATGCATTATAACAGTAGTTTCTGATATGAGATGGATGATCTATTCGGGTCTTGTTCTCTCTTATATATGTGAGAGGCAACAAGCTACAGACCTATTACAAAAATTCATGTTGTTTGACAACTAAACATAATTAAGAAAATGAAATATTGCAGCAACTAAATGCATTGATCCATTAATCTCCAAGTAGAAGCCCGTGACCACCTAATATTTTTTCAAAGCTTCTACTCCATGGTATGGTGCTCATGTTGTCAGCCAACTCCTTTCATCCTGATGGTTGCCCTGTTGTGTCTAATGTATCCATAGTTTGGTTGAGGAACAAATTGAATGTAGAGAGGTGATGGATGTATTCTTGTTCAGCACAAGTATCTGCATTGGAGATCACCTCTCTCATATCATACTCCCTATACATCATCTTCTCGAGCTGGTTGTGAGTATTTTGTAAAATCATATCCTCGTCATTGATCTCTTGTAATGCAGCAGTTAGAATCACATTAAAATATTCCTTCCAATCATCATATTCTCAAGGATTTCCCATATCATCATAGAGTTTCAAAGTCGAATTGAAGCACTTGAAATACTCAATGAGCCTCTTATGATATCCATTGTGTGCTTCTACCAATTTGTTATGTGTTTGCATTGTCTGTCCTTTCAAGATTTGCTTTTCTTGAAGCTCTTGTCTCTTTTCGATTATTCTCTCCTGTAATCGTTTGTTCTCCTCTAATGCTGAGAGTACCTGTTTAGATTGCCTCCAATATTCATCTGCACATTTCATCATCTTATTGAATCTTCCCTCAATCATTTCGGATGTAGTCTTATACTTGATGGTTTTGACTTCCTTCTCCTATTCTCTACATTTTTCCTGAGATTTCAGGTGGCACTACTTCCAATAAGTTGTATCAGCCATTGCATCCAATACTCTCTTATCTTTCTCAAGCCATGGGGAATACAATTCTGGTGTGGAAGAGGAAGATGATCTTTCTCTTTGATGTGCTAATTCCTTCTTCAACCTGTCATTTTATTTAACCATCTTATCAATCTGTGCCTTGGTGAACTTTGCCACATTGACATTCAACTCTGTTGTGTCCATGGGGTTGGTATCCCCTACTCTTTGAACCAAGAGATGTCCAAACATTTGGTTTGGATTATCAATCACAACTAGTATTTTGTCATGGGGGTGCAGTGACCAAATAAGCAAGGTGGCCTCATCTGGATTGTATCCAGATCCTAAATACATCTTGTCACTTGTTGTGTCTGTTAAATTCATTGTTTTATCTCCTCTCTTTCTGAAACTATCAAACAAAATTACAGAGCTTATATCCCATCCAGGAAAAAGCAATACTCCAGGTTCTTGGAGTAACTCTCTCCCTCTCTCAGGAGAGATGGACTCCATCTCTTTGTCCATTTATTTTTTCAATTCTTTTAAAACAACAGCTTCTTGTTCAGGAGTGACATCCTGCATCTTGTCTCATTTTCTTTCCTTTATATTCATAAACAAATGATTTAAACTCAGGAGACTTAATAAATTCTCCATTAGAAATGAACTCTTGTCCAACCTTCACCCTAACATCATTTGATAATTCATCTGATGCTTCAAATATTACAACATTGTGTTCCTAAGGAGGCTCATATCATACAATTACAAGATCACTTATTTGTTGTACTTGCTCTTCCTCATCACTATCCTCTTCTTCACTCATATCAGTATCTACAGAAAAACTCACATTAGGAGTTGGATGTGAAAGGATATAATATAAGGGATATATATCTTCAGCCTGCACTCCTGAATAGGTTGCATGAGGGGCATCAAAGAAAAATGAAGGCACATTCTTTACCACTTCATCTGTATGAACAATGAGTTGCTCAATCCTTGCTAGAGGATCATGTATTTCACCAAATGCCTTCAAATAAGATGGGAAATTTCTTCTTTTCCATTCCTCTGCAAGCATATCCCTATTATATGCAGTCATTCTTTCAGTGGTAGAGGCTTCATTGTGGTTTTTGATTACATCTTCAACTAAGAATACATGCTCATATCCTAATAACGCCTGTGATAACCTTGCTTTGTGAATAAAGCCTTCTGCATCAAAATCTTTCCTTTTGTTACCTAGAGGGAGGTTATATTGTGTTAATTTAGCATCAATTTCCTCATATCCCTCATTTTCAACCACTGTAAAGTATCCAAAACATAAGGTACTGGGCATGATTGATTGTTTGTTGTGTCCTTTGAGGTTTTTGGAATCAAATTTTGCCAATTTCCTCACAATTTCTAAGTAGGAAATTCTATCAAGAACTAGTTGTGGCAACAAGTGTGGAGTTCCTTCAAACCCATAAACCCTAATCATTGTGCAGTCAGGAAAAGCATACCAGTCTCCCCAGTTATGATCCACCTTTTTCCTTGGGTCATTTTCCTTTAGTCTTAGAAACTTTTGCACTTCTGGGGATAAGTTATAATCACGCAGATATCCCAGCCACTCCATTAATGGTTTCACAAAAAACTCCTCAAAATAAAGATAATGAGATCTACCAAATCGACTATCCCACAATGAATTCCACATCTATACAGGTTTGAGGTTCCCATTTTCATCTGTATCTTTTATTCTTAATTCTTGAATCCAAACCCTTCTAACATGTCCCTTGTGCATGAGAAAATGCATGAATAGAGAATAATGTTTGAAATGAATATATTCACTATTGTTTTTAATCTTTTCAAGCTCTCAGTTTAGGTCATTGGCCAAGTATCTAGCATAATTGAATGACCTGGCACCATTGCTTTGTATTTCTGCAGCTAAGACCATTGGGGCAATAGACATGAGGGGTGGGACCTCTACCCCCAAGACCTGACCAACTGAATAATAAGTGTATCTAAAATATTCTTCAAACAAGTCCTCATGAAAAGGAGGGTTTTCATTACTCGAAAACCTCCTGAGTTGGCCTGCTTCATTCTTAGGCCTATGCAAGGGTAGTTTCCATCATTTGTAGTTGGTATCCATATGGTGATACTCTGTCAAGAGATCTCTAATCGTGAATGGCAAGTTCATAGGACACTCCAACTAAAACACATTAGAAATTAAATCCTCAGAAATAACAAGCATGTCAACCCCATTATGTGCTTGGATAGTTCTCCTCTTGGGGTCATATCTACTAGCCAAAGCTTTAATTAATTCTACATTTACGAACACATTGGGCACCATGAGTCTTCCCAAGTTCAACCTCCACGGGTTGTAGACTGGTTGAAACCTAAATTTTTTCCTGTAATGATACATGAAAATCTCATACCTGCATTGTGGTGTCCAAATATCCCCCAATCCTTTATGTTTATCTAATAATCTATCCATTGAAGGATTCATTTGAGCAATCCTCCTGGGTCTTGGACCCGACCCAGGGCATTGATCTATCAGGTCTTGATTCAAGAGTCTCTTCTCAGTTTTCTATTTCTTAGCTTTGGGTTTTTCTGCATTTTCCTCCATTGTTTGAATTCTTAATCCTTTGAAAAATATAACTTCTCAGCTAAAATTGGTGTACTTACTCGGGTCTTGCCTCCACTGGTTTCTACTACGTGAGAATTCCTAGCTTTTCCTTTCAGCTTCTGTCCTCAATGAAATCTTCCAGACTATGCAACAATTATGCGATCAACTTGTGATATAATTCATTTCAACTTTGGCTCATAAATACACCACCCGTTTCAGTCTTGTCATCGGGGGGAAGCATTTATTTTTAAATATTTGGACGATTCCTTGAGATGTCACATCAATTAGCAATCAATCATCATCATTGTATCAGCGAGACTGCAATCCTTATTCCACTGATAGCCACCCTCTCCACCGATGAACAATTTTCCTTCAGTCTATCGGTAGGATGCCAAAATATATTACCCTGATACACATTAATTCCCCTGATATATAATAATTCTTGATAATTTATGATCATATCGGGCCATCGGGGGAATGTAGACATTCATTCCACCAATGTTCATGTGTTACAACGATGTGCTTACTTTTGTTGACTTCGTCGTTCTATCAGGGGGAACGCCTTAGGAATTAGCCCGATAGGGTGTTGTTACACTAATATTAGGTTATGAACTATTTTCATCGGGCCATCGGCAAGGCTATGATGGGGGTTCCGCCGATGATGCATTGTTAGGCCGATAGTGCTAATTTTTACTTAGGAAAAATTATGAAGTCTCAAAGTTATTTATGGGTGTGAAAATTTGGCAATGTGGGCTACAAAATGGATCTTGTCACACAAATTTCAACAATTTGTGTTGAGCGTAAAATTAAAATGTGATGAATTTATGTGGAATGTGGAGGATTGGTGGGTGGAGGCTAGTTAAAAATGTGAAATTTTTTAGTTCTAACAACTAGCACAATGAAAAATAACATGCATAGATCATACAAAAAATAAGAGAGAATAAGAATCAGTAATGGATAACTGAATAAAGCTTGTTGTCTCCAAGAAGACAAATACCACATATATATGGTGTTCATTACCTAGTTTGACTAGATCAATGTTAATCCTTTAATTTATAATATTCTTTACAGTATCCCCATGTTACTACAGTTCTGCCAAAGAATTATGAAAAGATGAATGCTAGTTCTTCAATAATGAAGATACCATTTCAAGCTAGTTGCAAATTTGCAATGGTTGAAAAAAATCTTTGTTAGAGAGACAAATGAATCTCCTAACATTTCCCATGATTGAATAGACTATGCTACACTTGAAACTGCTAATGCATGCATATCTAGTCAGTCGAATTGTCCAAAGTACTTATGCAAGAACCAACTCAGTTCTTTTTTGGACAACATATACATCGCATTCACTGAGCACACCTCCCACACCCTCCTATAACCATAGTTTTTAGGGGATTTCTCATGGTAATTTGGAAATAAATTTTGGAGACACTCTTATAAAGAAAGCATGACTTCTTCATAGAGTTGTCATGTAAATATTTAAAATCCTTATCCCCAGAGCCACTCTACCAAATAGAATAAAATTATAGAAAATAAGGATATATTTTCCAATTAAAGAATTACTCCAAAATATTACCTTATGAGCCTCCACAAAACACAGCCTCTCTAGAATCCATTTGATTCTAGGCTTGAAATGGATGCACATCAAAAGAGACAAACCCACATTAATTATAAAGATATTCCTTATGAACAAAAAGGAACACAACTGACTCACCAAGGAAAAAACATAGTAGCATTTCGCATGTAATTCTAAGTTAGGTGAACCTAGAGATAAGCTTGTCAAGAAATACTTGCAGCGTGTTGAAATACTTGTAGAAGATATATATCATGTACTTCTAAGAGATGATTTTGAACAAAAACACTTGTGATCCAAAATCAAATATGAGTGTATGGCGATGTTAAGTTTGTCCTCTTTGAAAATCAGACAAAATACTCTTGGCCTTCAACTCACTTATATATAATAAATCATTATGTCACATTTACATTAACTAATTAACACCATATGACTGTTACTGGTATATTTAAATATTTTGTATCACCTCCACTCATTCATGACCCACAATGAACATTACATTCTAGCACTCGCCATAATGTTATCTGTGGATCAATCCACTTTCAAGGATCAATCATGTTTTGGCTTTAAGTATCTGGAATTTACAAGATCCACATCAATCTAGATAAACACCTAGACTTATATATTAAGACTCAAAAGTCAAATATCACAAAAACAAGTAAACAACTAAAAACTCAAATCTTATCAGCAAGGGCACTTTCAAGTTTTACTTTCATAACACAGCCAATGCAGAAGAAAGAAATACATAAAGTAGCTTAAAGGGATATGAAAGTACAAGTTACATGAGTAACAACCATGAAAACAAACTGAAAAAAATAGTTGTATTAGCTAAACTAAAAAATAGATTATAAGTCAGAGACGACAAACCTTTAAATGCTATTTATCTAGTGGTTTACATAACTTGTCTATATTTATAAGTCAGACAACTTGTAAAATGTATAATTGTTGGCATGGGAATGAAATTGGATTGTTGTTGATGTGTTTTATTCTCATGGACAGGCATTGAAGCACTTGCATGGGTGATAAAGCTTGCTTGGATAGGACCTAGAGACTTTTGAAAAGGAGGGCAAGGAATTTGGAGTTTGATGCAACGAATTTGAAGTCAACGAGGCCCTCTGCAGTGAATTCAAAGGTAATTCAAAACCCTCATTGACGAAAGTAAGCTAATAGGAAACATAGGCATAAATATTCCATTCTCAGTGGGTAAACTTCAAATGAATGTAAGATAGATCTCAGAACAATGACTCATTATATCCTCTCTTTTTTGTTATGGCGTGTACTAAAAGTGACTACTTTCAACAATGTTTTGGCATCTTTGTTTTCAGATTTATGTTTTTTTCTTTAAATCAGAAACTAAATTAATATGGGAATGCACAATATTATAGATGGATGAGCGTCAAAGGTTGACTACGGATCAATATCATGCATATTATCAGAGAGTAGTTGATGAGAGGGACATTGACAAATATCCATGTCCATGCAAAAATTGTCTTGGTGGAAAGGTAAAAAAAAGAAATATGATTTATCGACATTATGATAAGATATGGGCATAGTGGTATAAGCCCTTGGGCTTACAATTATTATGAAAATATGATAAAATGTCATACTGTGAGAGATGAAGAGGCAACAAACATAGATGAAGTGGCACCAAACATAGATGAAGAGGCAGAAATATTTGACGAAGGGTTTGAAGTTGATAGAATGTTGAATGAGGTCTAAAGGATGATTGAGTCAAGTCAATGGATGATGCTTTAAAGCCTATGTATGATAATTGCAAGTTAAGTTATTTGACAACAATCCTTCAAATTCTTAACTTACAAGTGGTGCACAGTTGGACAAATGAGAGTGTAGAAATTAGTTATTGGCATTATTAAGTTCATTGTTACCAACTGACTCCACATTGCCAACAAAACAAAGTCAATGTAAAAAGTAAATTAGTAAGCTTGGCTTGGGGTATGAAAATATCCACACATGTGTGAATGGTTGTGTATTATTTCGCAAAAATCTTGCAAATGAGAGTGAATGTCCAAAATGTCATGAACTGAGGTATAGACAAGGGTTGAAATTAGCTATGGTTCCTAGAAAGGTTCTTCACCACTTTCTGATAATCCCACGATTACTCTAAATGTATAGGTGCAGAGACATTGTTGAACTTATGCAATGGCATGCCCAAAATAAGAGCACTGATGGAAAAAAATGGCATGTGCCTGATTCTAAGATGTGGATGGAATTTGATAATAGATGGCCCAATTTTTCTCAAAATCCTCGTAATATAAGGTTGGGTTTGGCTCTAGATGGGGTGAACCCATTCTTAGATCAAAGTACTAAATGGTCAACTTGGCCAGTGTTTCTAATAAATTATAACTTGCATCCATGGTTAGCAACTAAACCATTTTTCTTAATGTTATCATTGATTATACCAGGAAATAAAAGTGTGACTTCAGATACAATAGATGCTTATCTAGAGCCATTATATGATGAGCTAATAGAATTTTGGAAAGTAATTGAAGCAATTCAATCTTTAAGGGATCCAGTCATTCAACAAAATTCACTTTAAGAGCTTCCTTATTGTTTACAATTCATAATCTTCCTGCATATGGCACATTGTCTAGTCTCTCTGTTCATGGATACCATGCATGTCCTGCTTGCAACTTTAGGGATTTTGTGAGGTACTCAAGAAGTTTTTGTAAGTGTATTTATTGTGGACATCATGCTTACCTTAAAATGGACCATCCATATTGTCAAAAAAAAAAACGTTTCAATGGTCAAGAAGAGAATCATGAAGCGCCATTGCTAATAACAAGTGATTACATTATGGAGAATGGACAAAAAAGAATGTCATTTATTGAAAATGATGGGATTGCTAGTAGTAGATATGATCCATGTAATGAAAGCGGTGTAAAATGGTTGTGCATATTGTATAAGTTGTCATACTTTAAGGATATAGCCATTAGGCATACTATTGACTTTATGCATACTGAGAAAAATATAGCTTATGCTATTATAGAAACTCTTTTTGGTGCTCTTGATACTATTTCATCACGTGAAAACTTTCAAGAAATAAAGATTCGTCAAAATACTTGGGTTGAAAAATATGATAATGAAAAATATAGAAAACCTAGTACTCCTTATGTTTAGACAAAGGAACAACGTGCACAATTCTTATAGTTGATTTCCTAGACTCGCTTTCCCACTGGATATGTAAGTAGCAGCATCAAAAGCCAAACTGACATTAATAGCTTAAGAGGCCTCAAGACCCATGACTATATGTCATAATGGAGAATATTTTACCTATTTTGGTAAATATATCAAGTTTGGCAAAGGGGCCAAGATTGGCAATTATAAGGTTGGGCCTAGTATTAAAGAGAATGAGTTTACATGTATTAGATCCTTCAAACTTTGATAGTTTGAGGGAGGAGGTTGTTGAAGTCCTTTGTCTATTGGAACGAGAATTTCCACCCGCAATCTTTAGCATTTCTATGCATCTTTTAATACATCTAGAATATGAACTAGAGCATTGTGGCCCAGTAAGAATAAGATGGATGCATCCTATAGAACGATATATGAAGGTTTTGAAAAAAATTGTCCATACTATGGAAAAACCAGAAGGCAGCATGTCTAAGGGATATTCAATGCAAGAGGCCATGGGATTTTGCACAGAATATATGAAGGATTTTAAAAATGTCAATTGATGTGTATGGGATGATGATGAAGATGAGAGAGTTGCAGGTGAAGTATTAGAAGGCAATGGATGTCACTTCAAGCTATCATATCAAGAAAGAAGTGCAATACATTCCTTTATTCTTCAAAACACATCTTTGTTCAATAAGTGGCATGGGTAAAAAAAAAATTACACAATAATTTATTTACTCAATTGCATTTACACATTTCTATTATTAATCTTACTATTTGTACGTCATTATTCTATGTATAAAATATGAAGAAGAGAATCAAACTTGGATGCAACATCAACCTCAAAGGCATAGACGTCATGATTTGATTGGAGCTGATTCTTTTCCAAAATTTGAAGAATGGATTGCTAATACAATCAATGATGCAAAAGAAGAGGGTCAAGATATAACAATAGAGGAAAGTGAGCTTTCACGACCTCCACATTTATGGGCTATGCATTTTAGTGGAATGTGGGCCTATGGTAGTCATTTAAGAGTGGAAGAAAAAGACAAAGGAAAGACAAATTGTGATTGTGTTGTTAGTGTTGAATTTCTTCATGAAATTGAGAAGAAATTTTATGTTGGATTCATCCAAGAAATTATTCAAGTGGATTTTGGTGAAAATAGTCCTATATTATTAAAATGTAAGTGGATCCAACCATCCACAGTACAATTTGATGAGAATGGATTTGTACGTGCAAATACATGATAATTTTTATCAGAGACAGATGAGCCATATGTTTCCCCCCTTCAAATTAACCAATCATTTCTAATTGATGATGTAAGAAGCCCAGGTTGGTCATATGTCATTCAAACAGAGTCTCGTTCTAGATGAAAATTCATGGAAGTTGTTGATGTAATGCCTAATGGGCAATATGTTAATTTACAAGAAACATTCGAAGAAGTGGATGAAGACAATGAGGGACTATTTGAAAAAGAGATTTTGATTACCAATGAAGAAATTGGGAGAGATAATGTATTGCATGTCACAAATGAGGATGAGGAAGAAAATCAAGTAGATGTAGACACGAGTGATAAAGATTCCGATCTTGCTAGAAATGCATATGATTATTGATGAGCCCCATTTTATGACCTTTTATGTAAGACTTTTATGCTGCTTTAAGACTATTTTATGTTTTAAGGACACAGACCTTCAGACTAATACATGTTTCAAAGCTTTAATGTTGAACAAATTTTCTATATGAATGCAATATGAATATGTTTTCATATAACAATGAGGATGCAATATCTCTGTATCAAGTTGCTAATTTATACATTATTGTTTAAATGTGGACATTAGGAAATGAAGAAAAAGAATTTAAGGCGCAAATTAGATGATAGTGATCACAATGTTGAAATTCCAGTGACAAATTATGAGCGCTTTCATTAAGAATGTGTGGCCAAGAATAATGAATATTTATCATGTCTTGGTTTGATGTCAAACAAGTAAGCGTAAATCCACTAAGTAGTAAATTATTTGTTTAATATTGTTTAATGAAATTTTATAGGCAAGAGCTTTATGTATATAAGACATGATATGATATTGTTTTTTTGTTTTACAAGCAAGAAAAAGAGAGCAGAGAAAATGTAGAGAAAAAACAAAAAGAAAGTAAAGATACAGTGCTAGCAGCTCATAGAAGCCAACACTTTTGTGATTCAACAAATGAAGATGGTGAAAAAAATAGTTGTGATGAAGTGAAATCTGCGGAGACCACTACTGATCTACCTACTCATTCCACATGTGATGTGGCCAAGGAGCATGAAGTTTTGGTTAATCAAAGTCATGAAGAGAGTTTGTTTGCATCTGATGTGCCTACTGAGAGTGCACTTGTCACATCTACAACTTTTGAAGGAATTAGTGAATCAGCCAGAAATATTTGTAGTGGTGAAACAGAAGATGTGTCTGCTTATGTTAAAAGACAAAGATTGAGTCAAGATTTATACAGATCTACATAGAGGAATGCAAAAGAAAGAATATTAGAAGGGAAGAAGCCATTCTTGGTTGAGGTATCAAGAGATGGTGAACCCATTGGGAAAAATGTTGCAAGGTGGGCCTCCGAGTTGGGCGTAAGATGTAGGGCCCATTTGGATATCTACAAATCAAATTTTGTAGAGCAAGATCCACGAAATGTGGAATATGTTATACAAAAAATGGAAAATTCCTTTGACATTGTTGGTGGAAAAATCTCTAGAAAATATTACAAGCACAAGATGAGACTTCTGATGAACAGTTTTAGATACAATTACAGAAAAACAATCATGGAGGGAAAAGAGATGCTAGACTCCACTCTATCTCCCAAACAATGGGAGGCATTGAAAGAAAGTATGTGTTCTGAAGAATATTTGACAAAGAGTAATAGAGGCAAGAAAGCAAGAGATAATGTGAGGACTGAATATACATTTGGCCGAGGTGGGTTGCAAGCGAAAATGGACAAATGTGGAGTAAGTGTATAGATTTTTTGTTCAAATTACATTGTGTTAGTTATTTCAATTTTTCATTGAACTAACTATATGTTGAAATTGACATTGTATTTTAGGTGGAAAACAATAATAGAGAAGCAAGTGTAGAAGATGTTGTCAATTATATGGTAGCACTAGATCGTACTAAATCTAATACTAGTATCAAGAGGAAATCTAGTTTGTCAACAGAGATTTCACAGCCATCTATTGAATGCCCAGTAAGAGACTCTCCAAATCATGTCAACTCAAATGAAGACTACCAACATATAATGAGTTGCTTAAACCGTCTCACTGAGAAATTTTCGCAGTTGGTTGCCTCTGTTAAGCCTATAATTTCTACATGGAATGACCATAATTCCACAGGTTCAGATCAGGTAAGAGGGTATCCTTCAATATTTTGATTCTCAACTATATCATCTTTATATTGTATTATAAAGATGTTTGCAAATTTCATGAATTTTTTCCACAACATGCCTTTATAAAATTACTCTCGTGATCTCTAGGAAAAGTATTACGATCATATATAGAACAGTGAATCTATGAAATTTTTCCTTTTGTTTCATTGAAATCCATTGTGACTGTCCTAAATGTTGTGACTGAGTTTTATGACAAAATAACTATGAGATCATTGAATGATCTATTAGGTCTAGAAGTGCAGGTTTTTAAACCATAAGGGGTGCCAATTCCTTAATGCACCTTTGGCCCACGAACAAGGTAAACAAGACTGATTCCCCCGATATATATTAATTCCTGATAACCATGGTTATATCGGGCCATCGGGGGAATGCAAACATTCGTCCACCGATGTTCATGTGTTACAATGATATGCTTGCTTTTGTTGACTCTATCGGTCTATCAGGGAGGGTGCCTTAGGAGTCAGCCCGATAGGGTATTGTTACACTGATGCTAGGTTATTAACTGCTTTCATCAAGGGAATGCAAGCATTCGTTATATCGGGCCATCGGGGGAATGCAAACATTTGTTCCACCGATGTTCATGTGTTACAACAATGTGCTTTCTTTTGTTGACTCTATCAGTCTATCGGGGAGGACGCCTTAGGAGTCAGCCCAATAGGGTATTGTTACATTGATACTTGGTTATTAACTGCTTTCATTGGGCCATCGGTGAAGCTATGATGGGGGTTCCGTCGATGAGGCATTGTTAGGCCAATAGGAATGGGGAAAGATTATGGAGTCTCAAACTCATTTATGGGTGTGACAATTTGGCAATGTGGGCCATAGAAGCAGAAATCTACAAAAAATCCTGATTAATCCCATTTTTTTAAAAATCTGCAGGCTTTTAGCCAAGCATCCATAGCTTGTTCGAAAGCACCTATTTTAGGCTTTTAGCCATAGCAGCAAGGCAATGAACTATTTTATAAAATGCTTTGATAGACATGTATGAAAAATGTGTTAACATAGACAAGGCAGTGAACTCTTTGAAAAAATGCCTCAAAGAAATGAGATCTCATCATGATGGAATGCACTGACAATCAAAACCACTTTGTCTATGCTATTGCTTACTATTATGCTTTTGATATATTTTTTCCAAGCATCCATAGCTTGTTTGAAAGCACTTGTTTTAGGTTTTTAGCCATAGCAACAAGGCAATGAACTGTTTGAAAAAATGCTTTTGTAGACATGTATGAAAAATGTGGTAGCATAGACAAGGCAATGAACTGTTTGAAAAAATGCCTCAAAGAAATGTGGTCTCATAGAATGCCATGACAACCAAATGCATTTGGCAGTTGCTCCTAGTTATTAGTTATACAATGTGAAGTAATTGTATAACTCCTTAGGTTGACTTTGTAAAAACTATATTGTAATTGAAATTTTGCCATCTATCAGCATCTAGTTATTAGTTATGCAATGTGAAGTAATGCTTTGAGTTTGAAAGATGTGCAATGCAATGTAATCAAGGATATGAATATAAACTACAAAAATCTATTTTTTACAATTCATTAGTTAGACTCTTTATTTTATTTGCTCTCTATATCTCTATGCTATGGAAATGCCTTTCAATTTCAAAAAAGTAGTTTTTATCTCTTGTTCTACAATTTTTACCTTTTTTTTTTAAATCCTATTTTTTCTTGATTTTTTCCAGACTTTTTCCTGATTTTTTCAAAAAATCTTATACTTTTGGTTTGCCGATTTTTTCCCCAAAATATTTTTTCTGCTATGGATCATAAAGCAATAAAAAAACTCTTGAAATTCTGTTATTTTCTCAGAAATTTCTGATTATTTGTAGTTCCAAGCTTATGTACTTGCCCGTACAGGGTTTCCTTGTTCTCTTTTGCATTGAATTAGGTGGTTGGGTGAGTTAACTTCAATTTGTTTCTGATTTGGTGGATTCTTGAAGAGTTTTGTGCATCTTGTAGTCAAATTGCTGAAATGAGTCTATAAAGACAAAGTTGAGGGTTTGTGAGTTTACAAAAATGGATTTTCACCCATTCTACTTATTATGACTTTTATGCTTGGAAAGGCTCTATTGAATATTTTTTACATGAATTACTCATCTAGATATATTTTTTTGTTTGATGGTTAAACTACATGCAGAGCAATTTTATCAAGCAGCACAAAAACAAGAACACCTTGATGTCAGTCATAGTTGTGTTGAAGTTGAGGTAATATAATAGTTGTTGTGGACAAAAAATTATAGCTTTTGCATTCTTTACTTGAATTATATTAACTTTGCATGATGGTTAAAACACATGCAGGGAAATTATACGAAAGCATAACAAAAAGGAAAAGACCCTGTCAATAGAGCTCTCTACAAAGCTACACAACTTCAGGACAATGTTGACAATGATTATGTCAAATTTGAGGAGTATATGCATGATATTGATAGTACTACTGGTGCTGAACTTGAGGTGAGTGCTATGAAACATTACTTTTCCTTGATTCTGAAACCCTTTGTGTATTAATGACTGTTATGATCCCAAATAGTGAACAAGCTTATAGAATAGTGAATAGACAACTAAAACATTAAATGTAACCCGTAGAACAATCATTGTAGCTACTTTGTCACTTTTCAGTGGGGATTGTTGGAACTTCAATACTTTATGATGCTTGACTGTGTTTTAGGCCATTGTAATTGACCTTGTCAACATCTTGAACTTAGCATGTTGTTTCTATCATTGGATGGTACATGTTCTTTCCTTCACGGATTTGTTGTTAACTCTTCATTATGGCTATTGTTATTAAAAAAAAAAAATTGATGGGTAAAAGCACAAAGTTGTGTCACACTTTCAGCCAACTTATCAGCACAACTGAATTTAAGTATTTCTAACTAAAAATCAATTTTGGTCAAACATATGATCTAGTAAGATTCATTCTAGCTAAGTTATATGCTTCCACAACTTTTTCAACTAAAATTGTTGGCTAAAAATGTATGGAGCATCACTTTGAGTCCAATTTACCAAAAAAATTAAATTATTTGAAAAACTTGAAGTTTCAATAACTCTTGCTAATGTAAACAACATTTTTTTAAAAATATAAAAATACCCTTTTGTAGATCCATAAGTGTAGTTTTCAAAAATATATTTATTTTAATAGTTTAATTATTTTTTATATTTTATATTTTATTTTTACTAAAAGGACATTTTCAACACAAAATATGAGGTTGATTACTATGCCAAGGAAAAATACTAAAACTTATTAAAAAAATTTGAAAAAAATATGATGCACTAGATAAAAGAATCTATTTTAAGATGGTATAATTTTGTTTCCATTTTACATAAATATTTAATATGAAAGTTGACGTCCGATGAAAACAGTTGTTTTTTAATTTGCGTACATTTTAATATTTATTTAAAAATATATATTTATCAAAATTGGAAAAAAATATATCCATGCACAAAAAATTCAAGTTATAAATACACACAAAAAATTTGAAAGAAAAAAAATAAAATTTACTATAAAAAGTTTGACGTCCCATGCAACTTCATTTTTCAGCATTTTATCATCAACTAAATTATAGTTTTAATTTATTAAAAACTAGTTTAGAATAATTTTTAATATTTTTTTAAAAAATACAAACATAAAATATACTAAAAAATACATATTTTGCTAGTTTACATCATTTCAAAATTCAAAACATATATGCCACTTTTTAGTGATTCAAGTTTAAAAATTGGATCAGCGTTGGCCGTTTCCTTTATAAAGTGTGACACAGCTTTGTGCTTTTACCCTGATATTCTTTTCACTTTCTCTTAATGACTTCTTGTTGTTTAGTAATGATATTTGCTACTCGATCCATTAAACTCGTTGTTACAGCCATAAAACTCACTGCCCTTGCACTAAACTCACTACTACGGCCATGAAACTCACTGCTACTGCTACTTGTTCATTGGACATCATTCTTGACTTCTTTTTGCATACTCTTACACTATTTTCTAACAGTGAAAGGCTATTTCTCTATTATTTATGTGACCTCTACATCCAACCTTATTTGTTACTCCTTTATTGCTGCTATGAAAGCCACAAAGAAAGACTGCATTGTTTCCTCAATGATTGCTCTTAATGGTTGTCACATGTTGCCTTGATACATTTTGTTCTTTGTTCTTCTTTTATATTTCATCATCGACATGGTTATGTTGATTGCATGGGGTTATGTTTCAGAGCTTTAATGCCATTGTTTTTGTGCATCCCAATGTATTTCACCTTCACCTTGCAGCAGTAGTACTAGTGCTCTCATATTGCATTCTTTGATTTTGTGCATTAGCTACCTTTTTTATGTGTAATAGTGTTGTCATAACCTTATGTGTTTGGTATGTGTGCATGGGAATGCAGTGTTGATACTTGTGGCCTTTGTATCTTATTAGCATGAAGCTAATAGTAACATTGTAAGCATTGCTATGAGTGTTGGTTTTTTAGTAAATTAGATCATTGCAATTATTTTTTTAAATTTTATTTTGCAATTATTTTAACACACACATGCAAGTACTATTTAAGTAAGTAATGGTTGTTTTATTATGCAAACAAGGGTAATCATTACCTATCTAATATAATGTGTTAATTTTTTTTCTTTTTGTAGAAATGTATTAATGATAAACTCAAATAAGGGGATAAAGTTAGGGTGTTGGATCCGTTTGATGGTGATGTTGCGGGCATTGGGAAAATTCACTCTCTATCTATTGTACATGGAGTCAAATTGAAAGGAACAGAAGATGCAAATGTAAACATTTTAAAGGTCACAAGTAACATACCCCTTGTTTATGAAGACAAAATAGATGGAGTTGTTCGTCTGAAAGAGAAAGAGGGAACCTTCACACAGTGGCCACTAAAATATTTACAAAAAATGACATAGTTGAACATGTTTATCATGTACTAGTTAATGTTAGACATCTTGGCTCACTGCTTTATGTAGTATTTTGAATGTGTTGTTTAGGGATCTTAATTATCATGGTGTATTTGAAAGAGTTGGAAACTCTTAGACAACTTTGACATTTCTCATTATATTTACATATATACTCTTAGATAACTTTGACATCTTGTAACTTGATATATATATTTGCATTAAATTTTTTATTGTAGATTACCTTTATTTATTATGATGATGAATCAATCTTTTAATTCTAGCATGTTGTAGCTTGTTCTTATATGTAATATTTTTTATTTTTTTTATGTTTTAGTTCAAGTTTAATATTATGTTAGTTTGCATTATAAAATTTATGGTATTTAATAAATTATTCATTTTATGACTATATTTACTACCAATTAATAGAAACCAGTAAATAAAAATGACTAAATATATGACTAAAGTAATGACTAAATTAATAACCAAAGTAATGACTAAATTAATTACTAAATATATGATTAAATATATGACTAGATTAATGACTAAATATATGACTAAATTAATGACTAAATATGACTAAATTAATGACTAAATATATGACTATATTAATGACTAAATATATGACTAAAGTAATGACTAAATATGCTAAATTGATGACTAAATATATGACTAAATTAATGACTAAATATATGACTAAAGTAATGACTACCATGACTAAATAAATGACCAATTAACAACAATCAATGACTAAATAAATCACTATCACGACTAAATTAATGACTATAAATTGCATATAAATGACTAAATTAATGACTAAATCAATGACTAAATCAATGACCAAATCAATAACCAAATTAATGACTAAAATCAATGACTAAATAAATAACTAAAATTGTTTAGTCATAAATTTAGGGGTGTTATAAATGACTACAAATAAACCACTAATAGTCATGTGACTAAAGTTACTTATTTATATGCAATTTTTAGTAGTTTATTTAGTCATATATTGTTGTTTGTGTACTATAGTGTGAAATCAGGTCTGGGGCCCTAAAACTTAGGTGGGACTCATATGCCCAAGGTGACGTATGAGTCCCATATCACTAAATATGGGCCATACAATCCAAAAACACATGAATTATGATTGGATGTTGGTTTATGTCAAGATTATCCTTAGAAAGATGCATTAATTAAGGCTTGTGGATGCAAAATAAGGCCAAATAAGGCATAAAAAAGCCCAATTTATTAATAAAACCTTAGATTAGTGTGAAAGTGTGAAGGTACACTTTACAACACCCTAAATAAGGCACAATTAAGTTCATTTAGTTTACAAGGGCCCAAGACCCAATGTGAATGTGTTAAACACATTACAACACCAAATCAAGGCAACATTATGCTCACTTTAATAGGGAGGGTGTAAACAAGTGCGAAAATGTAAGGGTATACATTTTTCGTCATTACAGTAACTATAAAGCTGAAATCATGTGTACGTAATGCCCATGGATGATTTTCACATTCTTTTGGTTATCCCCTAGCAATTTGATAGAGATGTTATGTATAATGGAAGAACAAATATGTACACTATTGTGAAGGATGAAAATAAATTTACTTTAACCTCATTGAAGGAAAAAGTTAAAATAGATAGAAATCATATTTTATGTTTGAGTATAGAGAAACAATTGTTGAAGGTATAAAAAGAGGTTGGGAGTGATCTGCATGAAGAAATTAATGAAAAAGAGAGAAGTGGTATTGAAGGTAAGCATAAATTTTTTAGAGAGATGAAAGAATGCTCAAGAGAGGACACTAAATATGTTGATTTCAAGAGTAAAATTCAAAAATTTCAAGTTGGAGTTTTGGTATTTTCTCATGTACAAAAGAAGAGATTTATGAAGGGGATTCATGATGAATTCAAATGGAATTTATTAGGACCATGTCAAGTCTTGAAGGAATTTACAAGTGTTTATGAAATAGAGCTTATAGAAGAAGGAAATATCTCACCAATTTTTAAAGAAAAGAATTTTTATCCTTATTATGAAGGATGGATGAGTTACACAAATAAATGAGTGTTTAGATGTATAAATAGATAAGAAAATGAAGAAGAAGAAAATGAAAGAAGACAAGGAATGTGGAGTAATGAAAAAAGATTAGAAGGATGAAGAGATGGTTTGGATCAAAGGAAAAGATGGGATTTCAGTCCCAAGATTCTTTAAATTTTCAAATTCTTAAACTTATGGAACATTTCTTTTTATCTAATGAGTCTAATATAGGAGCATTATTTCAAGTTTCACTTTCAAAATAAATTCCCTTTGATGATGGGTGGACCATTTGATAGGTGTTTCCTAAATTTTGGTGGTGGTTACACTCCTCATTCAAGCACTATTGGCTATCATAATTAATTGTTTCACATCTTATTATGGATGTATGGAGACATTTTGACAATAGTTGACTTTTTTTATTCTTAGCATGAATCTACTTCCTATGATGGAGCCTTGGAGAAAATCAAAAGGGAGATATTGAATTTCAAATAGAGAGTCTTAATGAGAGGTGGTTGCTCTAATGAGTTGAGTGAAAGATTTATATGAACTCTATTCAAAATTTTCTTTGAAAAAAAAGATGGGGGGAAAGTAGAAAAAAAAAGTATCAAGGATTTTGGGAAAGGGAAAATAAGTTGTTTATGTTCTCTTGGTTGAGGTAGGATAAGGGTTAGAGTAAATTTGGTACAAGTAGGGAGAGATAGTTTTTGTGGGAAAAGAGTTTAATTCCTAAGTCATAGCTGGTGTAGAATCCTTAGGATGGTAGTCATTTTAGTGGTGTTTAGAAGAAAAGATTGTGTCCTTCAAGCATGCAATTAGTATCATTGTGGATGAAAGTGTTAGTTCTAGGTGAGCAATATATATGGGTGTTTTGTTCTATTATCTATTTCTATATTTTAATGATTAATGTTGTATGAGAGGGGAGGTTGAAAAGTTTGAGTGTTGGTGTTGGGGTTTAACATTTGAACAACTATATGCAATAGTATTGTTGTAAACAACTATGAATCTTTTATTTAATATAATTTTAAGTTGTTTATGTTACTTTGTTCTTGTAATTTATCTGTTGATCTTTAGGTGTGCTACTTGAATCAACAACCCTTCATTGAGGTCTTGGTTTAGGTATACATCAATTGGTAATCTCAAAGAGATTCAAAGGATTATTTGGATACTTTATCCCTAATCTTGAGCCAATGCAAGTGAACTTTCAATTGAGCTCCCCAAGTTAGTATGATTATTAATAATTTTCTTTTACTCTAGTAGAGTTAGGTAACACACAACTATAGAGAGGGATAAATAGCAATATCTCTAGCTTGGCAGTGATATGGTGAAGCTCTAAGCTAGTGACCTCATATGATAAATGGTGGAATAGTTCTTACTAGCATCCATAAATCCACAAGAAATGGGTCATCTATCTGATGGCATCATTCCACCATTAAATCTAGCAAACCCCATGGATAAGACATGACTCAATATTCTAGATGCATTGAATGTGAGCCAATGTGGGTTGCTAACTCAACAAAGATATGTTAAAATAGAATTGCATCTTAAGTCCTTTTGATACCAACCTTTTCCAATCAACACAAAACTAGATAAAAGGTTGTCTAAAAGGCCAACATTTAGCAAGAGCTACATGAATAATTAATAACAACTGAGAAAGAAAAAGAGTATGTCTTGACAACATGGCCCTATCAAGATGTTTAAGAATACTTTCCATACCTTCCCATATATTATTCCATATATACCACATGAACAATTAAGGCAATGATAGCCAATATTATAAGGATAAAAAATGAATATTGTATTGTGCATGTAGTACCAAGATCCTCACATTCTACTATCCAATGCATAATCAAGTGGCCACACTTATTAGATTCTAGGCCAACCATATTGAAATCCCCACACACAATTCAAGAGACAATGGGTAGAGACTCCACAATCTAGTGTGAAAGGAGAGATCTTTCAACATCATTGAAGGCATAATTATTAACAACCCTAAGAGAGTGTTGATTAATTTTATAGATGACCCATGTAGAGCATGGCCAATGGGTTCACATCCATGAGCCACCATGTTTGGCTTCCACCTAGGAAAAATGAAAGTGGTAAGTCCTCCTTGACTAGGTTCATGATCATTGTGTAAAAATTAGTTTTTGGCTAGATGACTTGACAAACTATAGAAAGCATGAAACCTAAAATATCCAACTAAAATAGAAAAACATATCAAGGTCAATATTTCTTTGTCAATCATCCTACTTTCTTCTAAGATCAATAAGACCCTTAACATTCTATGAAATGAAATTTTAATGGAAGATGGAAATCAAGGGGTATGATATCATTAATCTCTTCAAGAGCTCTATAAAAATTCTTCAAACAATATTCTTCTATAAGTGTCACCAAATTTGGGAAACAAAACCCAATAAAGGCCTTTTTTTGGCATAAAATATCTACCCTTTGTCTCAAAGATAAAACTACAAGGATGGTGAGAAGCAAGAGAAAAAGGTAGTTGAGTATATGTTTGTTTCAAAAGTCACTACCAACAATCAACAAAATGTTTAAACAACTTTTTTGTTGCCCATTTTCCATAATTCCTCTTTAGTTTGAGAATTGTCAACTTCATTCACCTTAATAGGATTTTATACCTATGGTCCAACAATTGGCAATTGTAGATCAATACTTTGAGTACTAGGATTGCAATATATTTTTCTTATGATATTAGTCTAGCCTTCCCTCTCTTTTTTTCATGTGGATGATCAAAGGCTACTTGGGTGGAGGCTTAAGTTGTTGAATAATTAGGGAGCAATCTTAGATTTTATGGTTCAAAGATTGTCACCGATAACATGTATTTATCAAATTGAGATACATGACCCATTCGATGAAGCTCTAAGTTTGTATGTGGACATCATAAAAACTCCTTAAGATCCTTGAATAAGTCAAATTAGACACTCTTTTTTTAGTGAGAACCAAAAAGAAAGGCTCTTTCTTAGCATGAATATCACCTACCCTATAAACTCAAATTTTGATGGAACTGTCCTTTTTTCAAACGATCTTACATAGCTTGAAGCATTCTAACATCCAGAATATTGAGGTGCATATCATCAACCTATTTAACAAAGAAATATTAGCATTCTATTAGTTTTTCCTACCTCAATCAATCTTTAGATGTTCTTGAAGATTGCTATAAGAGAAATAATTGGATATGCATATGAAATTAGATCTCTTGTCTAAAGTTTCAGACAAAAGAAAAACCTTAAATTTCAATTGGGCCTAGCATTAACAAAGATTTCCTATTTTTACTTGTTGAGAATAATTTATTACTACTTTGGCACTCCAAAAAATATGATTGAATTATTTTCATAGATCCTAGTGGTATGAGTGTAAGACATAAGGAGACTAATTTAGCATGTCAATATTTGTCAAATTACACTATAAATGTCTCTTTCTTTCTTCAGTGAACATTATTTTCAATTCTCATTGTGAATTATCCATTTTTATAATATGTTACAAGACTATGTATTCTATATTGAAATTTGACATTAGAATGTATTACTATTATCATTATCATCGAGCATGACACCATGTTACTTCCATACATTACAAGGTCAAGCATTGCCCAACTCTTTTTATGATTGAAATGTCTCAAAATAGAAAGCATCTTATTGTTACTTTTAGTGAATAATATCCATAAACAAAAATAATATGCGTAGTCTCTATTTGCACATTCTTATAAAAAAATCTTTCAACCTCATAAACATAGTTTTGGGAGTTCTTTATGACTTACATTCGTATGAGTTGAAAATTCAATTGCTTAGTCATAAAATTGTGGCACTACAATAGTGCAAAACAAAAAAAAATGACTATCAGAAAGTCCATTATGCATAATTGTTGACTTTGCCACTCAAAAAATTAATGCGCTAAGGCCTTATGCATGTCAGTGCAAGTTTGCAAAATTTTGAAGACAATGTAGTTGCACTACTTGCTCACAATGATTTGAATTGTTGTGCACATTACATTGTCAAATTGGATTATTTATACTACGCAGCTCTTACCTAGTTTCAAGTCTAGAAACATTAAATCATCATCTATCTATTTTAGCTAATTTATGCAACATCTCAATTTGATCGCTGGCAAAGCTTAATTTATGCAATTTCTCAACTTGATCATTGGCTGATGCATCAGATCACCACTCCACGGACAACTTATATTCCCAGTCATGGCTTTAAAATTCCATTTTGCGGCACGTAGCCATTCAACTTGCTAGTATTTACATTCTATGCCAGATAGGAAGACTATAAGCGGCTGGTGGGTTTGATTCTACCGAGATCATTTTCTATCTCATTGCTAGGACTGTCAAGAAAGGAGGACGAGAATTTGGAAAGAGATAGAGAGAGATGGATGCGTGGAAGGAAGAGTACAACAGAATGAAAATAAATCAAAGGGGCAGTGTGGAGTAGGAGCAGCCGATAA